>LOND01002904.1:7087-27104 GCA_014220965.1 Paragonimus kellicotti | reverse complement strand
TGTTCACTAGGATCCAATCGAGCAAACATTGCTCTACTCTGGAACTCAGTGCGATTCCTACTCCAGCTTTACCACAAGATTCATGTTCGGCATCACCAAAAACCCTGAGACGCTTGAATCGACAGTTATCAAGAGGTGAGCTCAAGTGAATAACGGTGCTATAATCGTAGACTCGCGTCTCCGACACGCAGCACACATCAAGCTCCAGACTTGAGAGAGTACTAGCCAGAGCAGCTTGCTGACCGACTTGTCGGAGAGTGCGGACATTGAAGGCGCCAATGTTTACCGGTTGTCTTGGCCTCAGAAAACAATTATCGCCCGAAGGCACATGGAAGGCAGAAGAAATGGGAAAGTCGTGTTGGGTTAATAATGTCACTGTCGGGAGAGCGATAACTTCTGATACTTCCCGGTCGTTTATGCCGCGGAAGGGGTTGACTTGAGGGACCCCACCCCGAGTCTCTGACTCAAAAGTCTGACCTGCGAGACAACAGGATACAGTTTTCTTGGGGGACCCCACCCGGAGCCAATGACTCAAAAGTCTGACTCACTTGGCAGTGAGGGGCTTGCCTAGCCCGAGGGCGCAGTGAATAAGACATTGATGTCTGATTCTGAGCACTGCTGCGCGCAGTGGATGTAATCGAAGCTACATCGGGCTTTTGGGTGATAGATGTTTTTCGACCGTATTGGATAATACGACGAGCGATCGGAGTGCTCTTTGTTTGAGGGTACCTTTTCTAACCCCCTTCTTCCTGATACGGAAGACAGCAGTGCCGCAACTATAAAAATAGTTCTGCTGTATGCCCATACGATCATCATCATCATGATCGACAGCAATACAGTAGTGGTTCACACTGATGCTTAACTGTCCATAGCATCACACATCAGTTAAAAAAAGACGTACGGTGAGCTACACGGACAGTAAATTATGAAGCACAAACACAGCGGTCCTAAAACCACACACACACAAAGATGGTCGCTTGTGACTAACCGTTCATCGCTGTGTTGTGTTATACCACCAAGACAAGTGGAGTGTCAACACCGAATGTTTATAAACAAGGAAAGAGACCGACGAGTTTGACGGATAACGTTTCAGTAAATAGTGGAAAGCACTTGCCTGTCATTGGGAACAAGACAGCGGATGCACTAGTTACGTCCATCCGGTGGACTGTTGCCATTGGGGATATCCATTAAAGTCGCTGGAGCTTTAGCAATCACGTCAATCGCCATATTAGTGTGTTCAAAAACAGCTCTCGTTGACGCTTCACCCGTTCTGATAGCTCAGCGTGATGCTCATCTTTGTGCGCATAGCTACCATGGTTTAATTTACTTCCGCTGTGCCTGTACATGTGTTCAGATTGTACGAACTTTTCACTGAGTCAACATCGTGTAGTTTATGCATTTTTGAACGTGCTACCAAAATTCCGGGACGGAATCAGCGGCGTGAAATCATTTATGAAAGTCTAATTATAACACGCAAGATCACCGACAGTATATTAATGGGTTGTGTTGTCTATAGCCGCATGGAACGTAGCGACGACGTCTAGTAACAAAGATAAACCGGTTCAAGGTTCCGATTTCGGAAACATGGTGCAACGAATATCAGTCAGTGACAGGAACTTGCCTGACACGTACGCGGCAGCTTTGGCTCTTTTTCTAAAACGTGTCCTTTGAACCAATGATCCTTAGAAGGAACGGAACGGCTGCGACGATCGATATTCGTCCTACCCTCAGTTAGACGAAAGAACATCTAGTTCGGAATGCGTGACAACTGAAGCGAAAAACGACAGTAAGGGGATGAAACTAACTTGCACTGCAACCTCAGCTGAATTGAATGTGCTCGAAGTTGCTTCTTGTTCAGCACGTTCCGGCTGCTTTGACAGCATGTCCACAAGATCCAAATGCCAGTCGCCGATTCCATCAACGGCGGAGTGAACAAAATCTGAACTAAATCGATTGAGTACAGCTGCTTTGGCAGGAGGGCCGAGCATAGCGATACGCATTGCACACCACGCTGATGAGCCATAAGCTTTGGCGTAGTAATGATCAAAGTGAGCCAAAGCGGCAAGACCACTCACAGAAAGAGGAACAATCTGACGGACGAAAAAAAGCAAACTTAGCAAGAAAGACTAATACAAAGGACGGTCACCAACACACAGCGTACCACAAGAAATCAGGCACGATAACAAAAATTACTCGAAAGCGGTCGCAACGAAATTACAGAGGCATCAGTTATTCCACAAGTGAGATGTAAATTAGAAACAACCCCTAATACGAAATGATGGCATAGAATACCAGCTGCGCGGAACAGGCAAGTCAGAACATGGCAAACGCATAACGAGAGAATGACAGGAAGATCAGCTAACGAAAGCAAAAAAGATGGCACAGTAATCGGGCTAGACGCCAATCAAATTCACTAGCGAAAAATTCAACTATAACAAACACAAATACAGATGCAATCTTTATATGTGATACACAGTGGATGACACAGGCATGTAACAGCAGTCATGGATACCAGAATTAATCTAGATCAAATGGAAGGTAAGATTAAGCGACAACGGAAAAAATATGTAACATAATACATTTGCTGCTATACTGGACAACAGGTTGCCTGAATACAGCCGGGCAGTCTAACACGAACAAGCAATCATTCTCATTCGAGGTGCCGACAAAAGACCGAAATTTCCCCCCTTCCTTCCTTCTCGTGCAAACGTATACTCGTCCTGAGTAAATTATGCGTCGATTCATCTTTCTGCAGACACTCAACTTGCCAAATTCACTCGCATCTTGCTATTTGTTATCCTCATGTGCACCTTGTACCAATGGGATTTAATCGCGTTACGACAAACAGTTACTGACAAACGCTTTCAATTCTGATGAACAGTCGGGGATTTGGTTAATTTCAAGTTGAACATCACACATTTGATCGCAGCCTTCGCATTCAGATAGACTTTCCAGCCGGCCTCTTTCGAAAAGAAGCACTAGACTCGAGTTTCGCTCTCATTAGAGCTCGTCAGTAGTGCATATCCTCGCCAAATGAGGCAACCGTGTTGACCACTGTGCCATCGACCTTACATTAGGCACGACGCTGTACGGTTGCACTACGGAGCTTGAACAGACAGAATGACGATTCAGGTCCAACAGCCGTCCACCGAGACAGGGAGAGAAATCCAAAATCCATAAACGAAGTCCGGCAACTGCCAACATTCACGTCGACCATGAGCTATCAATTCACACAATGCGTAGAACGACCCACTTCCACGGTCACAATATTCTCAACCTGGCAAGCGGCTTCTATGTAACAGCCGACAAACGGTGTGCCTCAAAACACGTGTGAGACGACTATCGCTGTCTGGAATTCCGGACACCCAGTAAACATCAACCCAGTTTATACCGAGTTTACACAACGGAGCATCCCGAATGGTCATCTTTAGATCGACGTTTCACGATCAGTTCCGACCGGTTCCAATTTTATTCAAATCATGAAATGGGTATCGGAAAGGCAATCAGATTGAGGATCCAATTCACAGCACAGGTATTCATTCATTCCAAGATACGTAATCTCAGTAACGCACGATCCTCCAGGCACTACAATTTTTATTTAGCCATAGATTTGAGGCACCCATTCGGCGAAACTGCCCACATTTTCTGCGGCATGTAGTTTAATCCACAAACAGCCAAATTACTGAATTAACAAGACCGCTTGTCATATTCAGCCCTGGTGGAGGAGGGCTTAAACGCGTTTTTGTCTATTAATGTTTATAGCCTAGGTTACAGCTGGTTCGCTCGAGAACAACTGCACAACTACTGCTTTTCAAAAGTTCTTCGAGTTAATTGCCCAGATATTCAGCTGCTGAATGGATGGAAGACTTAGGTGTGCGCATGCAATCCATAAGTTTGCGTCTAAACAACCAAAGTCAAAATGTGTACACCCAGGAAATAACATTCGATTATAAAACTACTAACTGAGTGACAATTCACAAAGATTCTAACAGCCCTCGCCATCTAGCGCCTATTCACCAGATAGCTCGGCAAGAAAACAGCAACATCCACGTACATGTAACCGATACATTGCGACCTTTTGCGGCATCATCAGTCAAAAGGTTCCTCAGCCCCTTATCTCGAAAGAAAAATATTAACATTTCTTAACTAGCGGATACTTCTAATTGCCAAGCATTCCGTTGAATAGCTCAAAGCGTATGCCAGTTGAGGATAAAAAGCATGGTGATCGCTGGAGTGGCATTGGTGACATACAAAACCATCACGTAAATCATTGAATTTCCGATGTTACAGTGAGCGTACCCGTTCAATTCTCACAAACAAAAACGTGTCCATGCAACAGGCTCACTGCTTACCATCTGAAGCGCCAGAAAAACACAAACATCAGTGAACGGATAGTTCAATCCGTTTAATGTCCACGACATTCAACAGCCAAGGCTCGCGATAGTAAAGTAAGACTGTTCTGGCTGTGGCTTTCTTAATTGCTGTAAATGAATCCGAATGAGGTACTGTTGACATGCGTTACACATTTCACAATCAAGCCATTCTTAAAACGACCTTCTGCTTAAAAAGTTCGGCCTACGACTTTTATAACTCTGTTGCCAACTCTAAAACTAACGTCAATGTAACAGTCTTGAAGCAACGCCAGTGTTCAGCAACACCACGAACTAGTGAGAAGCACGAAAGAGACAGCAGCAGCGTTTCTTAAACATGTGTAACATTAGCTTCCTAGGTTCAAAGTCATTGCCTCAATACGTCATGCACGCAACGAAAACACCATGACCAGTACAATGAAACTGTCACAAAAGGACTCGACCTTGACGTGATGCGACGGCTTGCGAATCCCGATTACTTATTCGGTCAAGTTGAAAAATGTTGACGGTAACTTTACGAATTTCACGACTTAAATAAGGCTAATCAAACAGTAAGCAGAACGGAACAGCAAGTGAAGAACTGACATATCTGATTAGTGGACAACAAATGTTACATATAGAAGACATTGGCGCGAGTGATGCCTCTAAAAAGGAATGCCACTCCAATGATTTCAGAAACATGTTTGTTTCGACAAAAAATACGGGAATGCTGAGCACTAGCTGATCAGGCCGCCATAAACGCATTAGCTGGTATTCACGACAGCTAATAAGGATAAACCGACGACGTCAAAGTCCACCACGGGATTAAGGGCAACCACACTTCTTAGTAATACTGAGGAGTAGCTCTTTTCTCATCGTTTGGCGGGGCAATACGGCATTTGATTTCCAATCTCCAAAATTTAGACAATGCTGCTGCATGTTAACAAAAACTATCACGATCCTTCTAAGCAAAGTTCCAAAGTGGCAAGAAAACAGAGGAAGTCAGTCAACCAACCTTGAATTGCGTGTTTCTTGCGTCGGTTAATCGTTCCAGACGGTATGCCTCACCAATAGTAAAACGCCCCCTGGTGGCTGCCCACCGTGAAGGCAATTTTAGTACGTGCTACAAATGAAACCAACAATTGATGAAGAACACGGAACACGGCGAACAAGAAAATCGTGTAGTAAAATCAACTTTATGAGAAGAAAATAGAACACATGTACAAATTTGTGAAGCAATTCACACTATGGGTGCACGTAGTTCAGAATCCGGGAAGTCAGCGGTCCAATCGTCCAACCGGATGGTTTTGAAAACATTTGTCGGTGGTTGAGTGCAAGTGAACTTGTCCAGTTTCTGGTAAAAGTATATATGACACTGTACAGGCACATCCACAACATTATCGATCTGAGGAAAACAGAGAACAGGGGTAGAAAGTGACTGAAGATTAAATCTGATCTGTTAAATTGTTAAGTAACTGATTCAAGCCCTGTTAGTCTGAACAGGAAGAACTCACCTCAGAGCACCAATTATTTGGCAACATGAGAGCATGAGGAATTAAGTGTATCATACCTCACGATGCTCACCCTCAATCCGGTAGTTCACCACGTCCGATTTAATCTTTGTTTGAATTCATCCGACAGGGATAATACTAACGAGTTAGAAATCTCTTGTACTATCAGCCGGTGCGCTCACATACGAAACCACCGGATCCACGGGCACCAGTTACGATGTGGCGGCTGATGAAATTGCGTTGTAAACTGTTCACAGTCCGTTACTGCGAACTGTAAAAGCCTACCTCATATCGTGAGTTCTGCGGTGGTTAGGACGTGCAGTCTCTCTTGCGAATGAGCATAATGAAATGGACGGAATAAACTACTCATCTGAGAAGACTGACACTCATCGCATTATAGTAAGCAAGGACATAAAGCGCACAGCTCACACAACCCTAAGTTCGCCCCTCTGGGGGAGAACGGAAACTAATTCCGTGGCTTAGTAAATGCAGTATAAAAGACATCCGTAAATCGGCCAATTACAAAACAGATAGCCTAGAAGTTAGATGGGACCAAAACAACCGGAAACGATGTGGCATTACTCAGGTGACAGAAAGAACAAAAAAGAATTCTCAAAGTGCTCGTCATCCAAACAGAAGAAACAAAACGGTCGCTCCGATCTAAAAAGATTGCGGTTTTGCCTTGTTCGGACAAGTGCATTCGAGCACCACCGTCACAGATTGGCAGGGAGTTGAAAATAATCAACTGCGTAAAGTATGCACGGTGCATTTCGATGGTAGTCGATGTTGGTGAAAAAAGTATGGACTCCCGTGCAGACTTGTCGATCAGCTGAAGCATGAGATAAAACGATAATTGAGTCTTTTCGAAATCAGAGTTACTGTGTGTTCATGCTAGTTGCGAACTCCAGGTTTAAAATGAAGCAGACGATGAATGAAACGCACTGCAACGCATCAGGGTCAACTACACGCCGTCGCAGCATGGATGAGGGTTCACATCATCC
The DNA here is from genome assembly GCA_014220965.1 of Paragonimus kellicotti. Lineage (NCBI taxonomy): Eukaryota > Metazoa > Platyhelminthes > Trematoda > Plagiorchiida > Troglotrematidae > Paragonimus > Paragonimus kellicotti. Next base: position 20,243 of record LOND01002904.1, on the reverse strand, counting down.
GAAGAACAAAATTGAATCAGTGGGGCGTTGTTATATATTAACGGTAAAAATCAAACACCATTAGCATATTCAAAGACCACAGTACAACATCCAAAGGGAAAATGGCAAGTCTCATCCAAGAAATAAAAAAGGAGGAGAGGGAACCTGACCGATGAAAACAACTACGGCTACACTCAAACGTTCAACATCAGAGTGTCTATACCATGTAAATAAACAACGCTGTCACAACGAGATTGGAGGTTGATGTCGTGTGACGGCTTGCGCATCTCGATGACCTATTGGGCTAAACTGGACGGTGTGGCCACCACCGATAGAGTCACTCATACCAGGCAGGCCAATGGGTAGAGGTCTGACAAACCAGTCTCCTGGTCCTCCAGGTTGGGGGTTGGAAGAAGGTTGGCATCTTTTTCCGGAAAAAGTACCAGTTCTGGTACATTGCCACCCAACCGCTGCCTTGCGGTACAGGCTTTTGAGCCAAAGGCTTTGGTTGAGAACCCTAATCGTTCTCCTGTCTAGGTCTGGGCGTCCTGGCAGTATCTCAGCCCACACACAACCATGAATATTCACAACACAAGTAATTCCATACTGCATCGGCCGTCTCGCAGTATAAACCGGGTCGCCCTATCTGCTGCATACAGCAGGGTGGATAGGCGAAAACATGCTACTGCTGACCCTCCCCCACTGTCCTATCAAATTTAGCTCTCAGGCCCCTCCCGACCTCCATTTCTGATAATTACTCTACAGGTCCCACAACAGATGTAGCTAACTGTGGTAACACTGAGCCGGTAAGTTCCGTCGAAAAAGATGCCAACCTTCTTCCAACCCCCAACCTGGAGGACCAGGAGACTGGTTTGTCAGACCTCTACCCATTGGCCTGCCTGGTATGAGTGACTCTATCGGTGTGGTGATCACACCGTCCAGTTTAGCCCAATAGGTCATCGAGATGCGCAAGCCGTCACACCACGTCAAGGTCCAGTCTCGTTGTGACGGTCCGATCCAGTTGAGCGATGACTCATCCGGTCGCCCATGCTGTCCCCGATCCGCTCGCTGTGGGCTTTTGGACGTACCCCCCGCGTTGAGGTATTCCGCCGAGTGTTGGAATACTCGCACCTCCGGTTTGATAATCCACCTAGAATTGAACCCCTCTGAACGAGAGCACGTGGTCTTTTAATGATTCTCTTCATAGTTCAACTCTTAGAGAACACAATTCGTATAAACCACAAACTTCTTGTGAAGTCTTCATCGCCTTCAGTAGTTCCTCGTTTTACTGGTTTATTGTCCATAAAAGTGCGAGCAACTTAGTGATAAAAATTCACCTCCCAGGGTGCACACAATGATAGTTTTACAGACTTGGGAGCGTGCACCATGCAGCGTAAGAGAGGAAAATTTACGAGTGGAATATCAACTGTATTTGATTACAATCCCAACAACGTTGTGGCATGTTTGTACCTACAGTTTCGGTCGTACTAAGATTGACAATAAAGGGCATTCTCGGAACCAGCAGAGGAGTTGATAAACCAAAACGCAATCACTGGAGCTCAGTTACGAGCAAAAACGAATGGCAATGATTAACAGTGAGAAAGGAAAAAGCGAGTCAAGTGCGTTCTCTCGGCATGGATCAGTGAAAATGTGGCAATTTTGACCAAACGAGAGTAACGTTAAATCTACGAAAAGCAAGATGCCTTGTCAATTATCGACAGTCGAAAAGCAGCTTCTCAGATTCAATGGAGTCGGTGGGTTCAGTCTGGTTGAGAAGACCCACCCAATGGGTTACTGACTACAGCTAACAGGGCACTATGTGTGGCGCTTCCCTGGGCGATCGAGCAATCTGAACATAACTCACAAACGATTAATCCATCGCGCTTAATATGAGACAGGTCAGGTGGTCGTCAGTACTGTTGTCTAAGGGACAAGTGTCGAAGTTCTGTCAAGAATCATCATGGAAACAAAAGTATACAGTACTAACTGGCTGCAACCAACAGGCGAAATTTCAATCTACCTTCCCCCATCGAAAAGAGTCGGGTGGTGACATTCATCGTAATATAAACGGTGCGATCAAACGTGAGAGGCATCCAAACTGTAACAAACGAAGTCGCCGGATGCTAGTGAGTAAACTTTGTACACTTTCAATTTCCTTCGAGTGAAGTAGAACAAGACCTAACGGAAACGGGTAATCATGGCGGCATCGAATAACCTGCCGCATTCTGAGTGGTCAGTCAGTGAGTAAGTTAAATAAAACAATGAATGAAATGGTGATGGGTTAATAAACCAAGTAAGACGAATAAACGAAATATTAACTTAACTTGAATATGAAAAAAACAAATCTCACCAGGTACATCGGCCGTGAGAAGCACTTCAATCAGATTACTGTCAGTGTTCTCAGCATTCACCTGCTCGTAGACCTGCTGTTTAATTGTCAACGGCGGAACGATGCCATCGGCCCACATCCAGGATGGAGAAGTGAGCGGATACTTTCTTCTCAAGGTCACCACGAACTTGATGCAAAATATGAGCAAGTACACGTGGGGCAACTCACCCGACAATGTGGGACACATGTGGTAAGGACGAACCGACAAAAACGACCAGCGAACATCGGAGCTGGAATGTGAACGTATGACAAACTGAGGAGAGGATGAGAAAGAAATCAGCTTCTAGAGCAGAATTGAGCAGAAATGAGTGTGTAGAGGGAAGCTGAGAGAACACAGGAAGATTATAAGGTGAAGCTGAATCAAGCTTCATAGAACAACTTTCGCGTACCATATGGCACGCGCATTAGTAAGCATTTGGATAAACAGGAAGAAGGCCAGGAGATAATTTGTGAAGTAGTTAGACAAATAAAAGCAATCCACAACTACCACGATCAAGATAATCAGTAAGGCCTACATCCAAATAAGAGTATACCTAGGCTTGACGATTTCACTGGTTTCTTGCGGAGCAGAAAATGCAGTACTTGCGACGGTGCCGCGTCTCAAGCTGTTTCAGTATGGGTCCTCCGGAAACTTCCGTTTTTAAGCGGACGTTGAGTGGGCATTCATCGTCCTTAGTCGCGTGTGCCGCTGAAAGAGTGAATGTGTGACATGGGCGTGTGTTGACTGTGACGATCAGCACTCGAGTATCGTAGCCGGGAAGCACCATGTTAGTGTGTGGTAGGGTAATGTGGACATGAGTCCGCATCCATCTCCGATGGGGTAAGGAGATAAGAAGATGAATAACAATAACAGGGACAAGAGAAACATGTGTTAATAGTAATAAGAGGAAATTGTGAGCGAGTATAAGGTCAACCGGTGATTAATACCAGGTGACCGATCTTTCCGTCACAACGAGACTGGACCTTGACGTGGTGTGACGGCTTGCGCATCTCGATGACCTATTGGGCTAAACTGGACGGTGTGGCTAATCGAGCTCAGTGGCGTGAATGTTGTCGTTGTTTGGCCGAGTTGTCTGTGAAGTGAGTGCACTTAATGACGCGGGGCAGTGAAAGCCGTAAGCTGATGACGCCTTACTTTCACTTACAGCTCGGTTGTTTGTTTGCAAGGTGTAGGCGCCTTGATGTTGTATGTTTGAATATAGACGTAGCTATTTTTAGTAGTTAGGTCCCCTTTCCCTCCCCTTCTTTTTTTTCTTCTTCTCTCTTCCTATATAGGTTTTTCTTTTCTCGTGGTTGTGTGGACAGTTAAGCATCAGTGTGAACCACTGATGTATTGCTGTCGATGATGATGAAATAAACAACCGAGCTATAAATGACTGCTGTGCGACATCATTGAAACAAAATCTTCACACTTCTCATTGCCCCGTGTCACTAAGTGCACTTACCCTACAGAAAGCGCGGTCAAATAACGGCAACAGTCATGCCACTGAACCCGCTTCATTGGCGCCACATCTAATGTCTACGGCGACTAATTCAGTAAACCCTAAGGTTCCCAGTCCGGAAAACGAACTAGACCTACAGCAGCCAAACCTTTGGCAAATAATCTCCTGTCAGCATACCAGGTCATCATCCATCCATTTTGCACGTTACATCAGTCGATTTCGGCATCGGTAAAAAGTGCGCGATATGGCAGATGAATAGTTGACATCCTCAATGCATGAACTAACCATCCAAGACTCTGCGCATTTAAAGATTGCATAACAGAAGGCGTAGAAGGAAAGACATTGTAGAGGCTCACAAATTCAAGGGACGGGCACAACCTGATAAATCTTTTGGTTCTAGAAGGACTCCAATGTGAAAATTCCAGGGTTTTCACGAGATTTGAATAAACAACAATAGTCATGTGTTGTCAGACAGCACGTGCTCTGCCAGGTAAGCCATAAAAAGGTAAGAAGCTTGGGAATCTCATTTAAGTCTCATGATACGGCAAACGTCTGACAAAGGAAGAATACGCCAGACAACTTCCACACTCGTACAGAATGAATGTAAAACGACCGCGTACTTTTCGATTCAGGCGAGGATCGCAATCAATACCATAGTAAAACCCTTTCGGCCTCGAGGACCCCGATAAATATTTAAAGCATACCCCTAACAACACCTAATATGAGCGAGAGTGTATCTATCCCGAAGCATAATGAATTGATAAACTCATGTAGGTATATATGATTTTAACGACAATCGATGTTTAAACTAGTAGGGAGAGAAGCCACGGAGCGAAACGAAAAGACCACCAAAGTATGCCACTAGAAGAAAGTGGCCATGGTGAATTCGGAACGTCAGAAAATAACGTCCAAAAAACTTTTGAAAAACGACTGAATACTAACATTAATCCCGTTTACGAATAAACACAAAGCTAACCTTTACAAGAACTTTGAATGGAGAAGCGGCGGTATCGCGTGTGATGGGTTTTCCAGGAATACTGATCGCGTCCTCACTGACAACAATACCCTGGAGAAATGAACAGAACGAGGTTGGACTTACATATTTACGAAACGCGACCTTCACATGTTTCGGGCACAGTGTCCACTCAATTCCCGGGTTCATCGGAATGTACAAGGTCATGTTGAGCAAACGCTGTTCAGACTCGTAAGCATCACCACAAAGAATGCGAGGACGATCCTACAAAAGACAATGCAAAAGTAAGCCTCCTTTGGACGACCATTACTTTGATTTGCTGACGAAAATAAGCAACGCGCTCCGGAGACGGCAGTTCTGCCATTCGCAAAGGATATAGGCATCGCCAAAACCGGTTCCGATGAATCGATACCAATGATCCCGTGCTGCCCAAACCTGAAAGTGGCAAGGAAGCAAAGAATGTGCAGTAGAAAGAATATAGAGAGCGGCGGATGCAGACATATCTGATGTTGTACGTACGTACGATAGCCCATCAAGGAACACAAGATGGGAATTGTCCAAGTTCAGCGAACGACGAGAAAACAACTTTGGTCATCCCTAGATGAGAATAATGGAAGACAATGTCAAAACGGTGTACGGCAAATGGATGCTTAACATTCGGTCCCAAGGGGTGTGTCGCACTCAAAAAATGCACTTTTGCATATATAAAAATGGCCTTAAAATTAGAAAATCGCAATAAGTCACATGTGGGTCCGCTGGTTGTCTGTGTCTCGAAAAATACGAGACGATCCAGGTACGATTTTAGAATTGTTCTCAACTGGTAGCGCGGTCTCCCACCCGGTAGACAAACTCACTTTTAAATTACACAGCAAAACAAGTCAGGTTATCCAAAACCTGGAAATACGTCATTGTCTAACGATTTTCTATGTCCTACCCGGCAGCTGCTAGCAACGTCGAACAGTGTTCGATGCCGGAAATGCTCCTAGAATAGGCGACCTAGTTAGATCACTTGCTTTATTCACTGGGTTATCATTTCTGAACTCAGAGTTTGAGAGGTATGCACTAACAGACGATGCAGTAACTCACCCAGTCGGCCAACCAAGAAAGGCAACGGTGACTGAACAACCACAGTTTGCAAATAGGAGTTGTCGGGCCACACAGGCACGAAGTTCCGTCAGAAAAGGATGTCACCTACCAGCTGACAGGGGGTTGCGGCGTTGTGAACTGCTGGAGCTTTCTGTGGAGATCGGATCAAAACTATTGCGTGCAACGGTGTTAAGTGAACTTCTGGAATAAGTGTCGCCCAGTCGTTTATTGAACCGTTGAAGAAGTTACGTTGACAGCAGAAACAACTTCCAGAAACTCGGTTGACTTCCGGTTCGAAGCGGATGGTTGCGTTAACTGCATCCCTGGGTCCACGATACGGTGAATGAATGAGACAGAACAGCACACCGACCTGCCAGATAGACGTTGTGGACAAATGCATGCCGTCAAAATCATCAGTCAGTAAAGAAGAGGCCCAGCAGTGCGGTCGATTCGAGAGCACAGCAATGCTCTCTTTCGTGCTAATTACGACCATCAGTGTCTTAGCCACCAACACCGATGTGAAGTGGCGTCTGAAGAACATGATGTGAAACCTATTGACAGCGAAAACGATGGAAAAGGCCTATTTATCTCAACACAGTTTCATTCTGCTGGAGTCAAGAATCGGAGCACATACACAATCGCGTCATCCAGATATTCCAAGATGTCTTCGTAGTTTCAAAACCAAGATTCCAAATGCACACCCAAAACCTGATCAAAATGGAAATCAGCTATCAAATTCTTAGTGCAGTCCATAAATCTGCGTGGCTGTTCACCAGCACTAGAGACAGAATCGTGAAAACTGACCCTCTGTGTCAGCGTCTCAGTCAACTTGAGTTGTCTGTGAAGTGAGTGCACTTAATGATGCGGGGCAGTGAAAGCCGTAAGGAAGCTGTCTTGCTGATGACGCCTTACTTTCACTCACAGCTCGGTTGTTTGTTTGCAAGGTGTAGGCGCCTTGATGTTGTATGTTTGAATATAGACGTAGCTATTTTTAGTAGTTAGGTCCACTTCCCCTCCCCTCCTCTGTTTTCTTCTTTCTTCCTATATAAGTTTTTTTTTCTTTTTCTTCGTGGTTGTGTGGCAGTCAAGCATCAGTGTGAACCACTGATGTATTGCTGTCTATGATGATGATGATGATGATGACCTGGCTTGATGGGGCGAGTTCAAATGAACAGCATGCCTACAAGGACAACTAGATCGGTTACGCACGCATACATACCGGGAATGACACACGTACGTGTCAACAGCCGGGCGCTCGAATAGGAGTACACCGTCCGTAGTGATTATTCAGGTAAGAGTAAGTTATCAAGACGTTTCTTGAACGTATTCAGAGTAGCAGCCCCCAGGATTTCCGGCGGAAGGGCGTTTTGAGTCGGACAAACTGTGCTACCTGCAAAGTAAGCGACTACGCGTTATGTATAGCTTAAAAATGAGTCCTCTTAAGTTAGTGGACTTCACCACCTTGAGGAGGTTTCGACTGGGATTATCCTATGTGGTCATGATTTTAAAAGTGAGAATTACGTCCCTCCTCAGTCGTCTGTAAGCCAATGGAAAGAGCTTCAGGAGCTCAAACTGGTCGAGTAGAAACCTCTAAACCTTTTCGTTGCAAGTCGTTATACAGATTCAAGGATGGTTGTACCTTTCCTTCCAGGTAGGAAGCGCATGCCTGTGTGTTTACCTGCAGCATAGGCCTTAACAGGGATGAAGATGCATGCAAAATACACTGCTGGAAATTTCCCTAACAGTCTACAAAGAGCTGCCAAGTTGCCATTAGCTTTCTACGCCAGGGTAAGCATACTGACGCTAGGACGAACGTTTGCCGAAAGTGCAGTCCCAAGGTCTTTTTTAATGAAATAACAATACGCGATTACAAACTAGTTGGGGAAATTTTGCTCATTGAGTGCCGTATACGTCGGATTTTCGGCTTACCAGTGTTGAAAAGGAGACTGTTTTCTAACGACCACCAATGCACTGCGTCGAGATTCCGCAGCAGGAGAGCCGAGTCGTCAGAAGAACGCAGGGTACACCATACCTTAGTGTTAAATCCATTTACATTGCTGACCATCAAAACCCATAGCTGGCATCATCATCATCATCATCATAGACAGCAATACATCAGTGGTTCACACTGATGCTTAACTGCCACACAACCACGAAGGAAAAAAACCTATATAGGAAGAGAGAAAAAGAAAAGAAAGAAACCGAGGGGAAGAAGACCTAACTACTAAAAATAGCTACGTCTATATTCAAACATACAACATCAAGGCGCCTACACCTTGCAAACAAACAACCGAGCTGTAAGTGAAAGTAAGGCGTCATCAGCTTCCTTACGGATTTCACTGCCCCGCATCATTAAGTGCACTCACTTCACAGACAACTCGGCCAAACAACGACAACATTCACGCCACTGAGCTCGATTAGCCGCCATCTCACCTAACGTCTCAAGCCACCGACTCTGTGAGTCGCGAGGGCCCCAGCCCGGGAGACGAACCCGACCTACAGTGACCAACCCCTTCGTAAACGATTTCATTTGTCTACGCCAGGTCATCATCTGTCCATTTGCGACCTTGCGCTAGTGATCAGGCGCAGCTTCGCAACAGTGCCCGTGTGACAACGACTAGCTAGGCATCCTAGTACATGACCAACCATCTGCAGTCTGTCGTAATATTAGTCGACTGAATAACAAGGAAAGTCTTTGACAACGAGCTGCGCACACCGCGCTTTCCTAACCTCTCCGTTGCTATTACTGGCTGGATGCCACCCCGACATAGCGATTGAACGCAGACATCGGTGGTCAAATACCTGGAGACGGTTCACGTCCTCTATCCTGAGTGGCCAGGTTTCGCTGCCGTAAAGTAATACGGCCCTCACTGTTGTTTGATATACTCTTAGACCCTTAGCTTCCAGGGAATATCCCCCTCCGTCGCATATAATTGGTTTCTAGATGCGAACACCGTACTTAGCTCTTTGGGAAAATACGCGCTTCTATCGTTCAATTCCCTAAACACCGCATCTAGCACGCACCACGTGATGCAGCTTCCGAGGTATACAAACTCGGTCAACAACCTCCATTGACTTCTTATCTACATTAAATCTTGTGTAATCACCGTAATCTTGCAGAAGCACTTTGCATTTTGAGGCTGCAAAGCGCATTCCGAAGTACTTAGCAGAACGCGAAATAGCGTCCAGTGTTGTTTGTGCCGCTTGAAAGTTGTCAAACAGCAATACCTTATCGTCAGCATAATCAAGATCAGTCAGTCTTTCACCAGGTAGGAGGTCCACGCCGGCATCATTTGAGTGCCGCAGACAGTCCTCCATTATTTCGTCTATGACGAAAGTGAACGGAAGTGGTGAAAGGGGACAGTCTTGACTTACACCGCTCCTGGCGCTAAAAGTGAGCTGAAGAAGTATGGGAACTAAAGCGCCGACAGTATGTTCACATACTTAGTCGGTACACCCCTACGCCTAAGCGACTCTAAAAGTGTAGATCGGTCTACCGAATCAAACGCACCTTTATAGTCGAGGAATACGGCGATTGTTGGCCGGCGGTACACATGACGCTGCTCCAGAATTTGACGAAGAGTAAAAATGTGATCTATACAACCCCGCCCAGGGCGAAACCCTGCCTGTTCTTCCCTAATGTTTACTTCCCGAACTGCAGTGAGTCGACGAAGTATAATGGATGTCAGAACCCTTGAAATGACTAGGGTCAGACTAATCCCCTAAGGTTTGCGCAACAGCCCCGGGCTCCTTTCTTGAATATGGGAACTATTATCGAGTGACCCCAGCACGGAGGGATGGTCTCCGTCGTCCACACAAGTTGAAACAACTGAGTCAATGCCTCTACTAACGCCTTTCCATTTGAAAAGTGCCGGCACGAGATCATCTGGGCCAGCAGCCCTATTACGATTGAGAGCCGAAAGGCAATTGCGAACCTCAGTCTCAGTGGGTGGTTCCAAATCTACCGACCAGGGTGCTACATCACAAGTTTGTGGTGGCAACACGGTAGAAGCAGGAGGCCAGCTAAATTGACTCTCAGTGTTCCGCCTAGTATTCTAGCTTTCTGGGCTTATTATAGACAAGTGCGTCGTCTGCCTCGTTGGTGGCTTTATTGACGGGGGGTCGCTCGGGACCAGTAGCATGGATAAGCCGAAAGAGTTTGTCAAGGTACCCTGGAGCAAAAGTGATTTTTATTTCCTTAACTTTTTCCGCTAAACAAGCCGCACGATCAGTTTCTAGTCCACGTTTTGGCTTCATACGACTATCTCTCCTTAACCTGTTTCGTGCTACATCACAAGTTTGTGGCGGCAACACAATAGAAGCAGGAGGCCAGCTAAATTGACCCTCAAAGTGTTCCGCCCAACGCTCTAACCTTCTGGACTTATTATAGATTAGTGTGCCATCTGCCTCGCTGATAGCTTCACTGACAGACGGTCGCCTGGGACCAGTGGCACGGATCAGCTTAAAGAGTTTGCCGGTGTTCCCTGAGGCAAAAGCGGTTTACATTTATTGTTCATTGTTCATTGATAGAAGGCAGGAGTCGCCGACTGTGTGAGCCTCTTCACTGAGCGTCTCGACACCGGAGTAAGCAGGGCGTTAACTATCCTCCTTCCAGCGCGCCATCATATGTGCATCTAGGAGCCGCTTAAAGACCACATCATTGGGTGCTAGCACCACCTGCGCTGGTAGCGCATTCCAACTATTGACGGCCCGCCGTGACAGTCGGAATACGGCGTGAATTCGCCCCGATCGTTGCTTGAGAATCGTGAGTGGATGGCTCCGAAATCTGTGCTCGTTTCGGAGGGGAAAATCTGCTCTGAGCTCCTCGCCCATGTCACCTCGCAAAATGCGGCGTATCACAATAAGGTCCCCGCGGAGTCGCCGGTAACTCTGGGGGTACATGTTCAGATACTCCAGCCGTCTGTTATAGGAGAGGCCCCTCATCCCAACAACCATGCGTGTGGCTGCCCTCTGCACTCTTTCAAGTTGAGCTACCTCACTTTGTGTACAGGGGAACACTGCGGCGTGGCCGTACTCTAGTCTCGGACGAACATGAGATGAGAAGAGTAAGCAAAAGGCCTCCTTGGTCACTTTGGCAAAGGATCGACGGATAGCCCCAAGCACTCTCCTAGCTTTAACACAGGCTTGTGTTGTTTGAGCCTGCGTTTTGAGGGTGTCTGACACCAGCACCCCGAGGTCACGTTCTGTATTACACTGTGTCAACAGGTGACCTCCAACATGATATGCCTTGACATCCCTGATATCTCCCAGGTGCATGAAGGAGCATTTTTGTGGGTTTAGAGGCAAGCTCCATTGAACTGTCCATGTTGAAATCGTATCTAAGTCCAGTTGCAATATTTCGCTATCCTCGTCTGAAGAGACTGTCCTCCACACTTTCATGTCATCAGCGAAGACGAGGGCAGGCGACTGCAACTGGTCCAATAGATCATTGATGAAAACCAGAAACAGCAAGGGCCCGAGCACTGACCCTTGTGGCACACCACTTGGGGCAGGCAGCCATTCAGATAATTGTTGGTTGACCCTAACAGCGAATGACCTACTACGGAGGAAGTCTGCTATCCAATTTATTATAGGCGAGCTGACAGCGTACGCTAACAGCTTGGTGAGCAAATGATTCTTCCATCAACCAAGCCTCACGATCAGCCTTTAGACTACGTTTCAGTTTCCTACGGATATCTCTTCTAGACTTGTTATGTGAACTACCAGGAGGAACCTTCCGTCTGGCTTCTAACAACTCCAGGGATTTCTCTGAAATCCAATGTTTGTTTAACCCATGTACCCCTGTGCCGCATGCTACAGTACCTGCTTCATGAATGGCCTGTGAGATTTGAGTCCAGCAGCTATTAGGATCTTCGGAGTGAGAACTACTAAGGCAGCTTTCTAAGCTGGTTTGGTACTTATGCTTTACCGATGGTAAAGCCAGTTTCTCAACAGCTAATCGTTGCTGTCGGTGGGGTCGTTGCCCAGCAAAAGTAGAACAAAACGACAACGTACCAACATGATCCAAATCCAAGCAAATGCTCTACTAAGAACGGCAATCCTGATTTGAACCACGCCACTTGTAGCTAACAGCCATGTGGTCTATCTGAGACTGTTATGACCCGCTGGTCAACGATAACGAGAAATGTCTAGCGCACGACTATACGAAACACGGACACGTAGCACCGAGCGTAACAATAACCGAAAACCCCAGAAGAACACAGAAGACCTTGACCTTCAGCGACTGATACACGGGTTCGAGGCAGAGGCCCAAGGTTCCCGGATCCAGTCGGTTTTTCTTGCTCAGTGTCAAGCGGGCGTCTGTTGATCTGAAAGGCAATCATTGAAAACAGGTGTAGCACCGCTCTTGTGGATTACATTAAGGAACTGACTACGATTACATGCATAACGGGTTTTTCGGTAAATGAGAATCGAGCAATGCTTTGAAGCGATCTCTAGAAGTGCTGCTAACGACCTCAGAGGGAAGGCTGTTCCAAAGGTTAATAACCCTGTAAGAAAAGAACTGCTGCCTAAGGAAGGGTAGGCATCGCCAAGCCAAGGGCCGCTTCTTTGAGGATCCGAGGATGGATCCCGTCTGGTCCCATTGCACTATAAGGATTGATCTTAAGCAAGAGATCCTGAACGTCGAGCACAGATAATTCAGCTGTTAGGAGTGGGCATTGGAAATTTCTCCGCGGGAGAATCGGATGCCAGTTTGGCGGGACCACATTGTAAACTGCTGAATAATATTCTCTGAACATCTCAGCAACCACCTGGGGGTTGGAGGAGGTTTCCCCGTCGGGAAGCCGCAGAGAAAGCGCCGAGGGCTTAGTTTTTCTCTGGCGGCGCATGTACTTGAAGAGAAAATTCTTATTCTCGCGGGCTACTAGTAGGATCTTTGACTGTATCCGTTGGGTGTGTTGACGGATTTCCCGCTTGCACCTGTTTCGTACAGAGCGGAAGGCGTTCAAATCCTCCGGCTTGCCCGTTAGCTATTGCCTAGAGAATAGACGGGAGCGTAGATGAAGAAGACGACGTACGTTCCGCGGAAGTGGTGAGCGAGAGAATTACTTGTAGTGGACACGTGGGCATACGCCAGAACCTCGTCCACTAACAATTTAAACCGCCTATCTCGAAGAGCATTCGACAGGTAGTCCAAACAGGCATCGAACTAGAGAACGCATTGAGATTCAGAAACAAACCGTATATTTCCAGCAATGTTTGGGAGTATGATAAGTAGTTGACTCTAGCCTAATCTGGGAGCAGCGGCAGCAACGAAGAGAAAAA
>LOND01002903.1:45855-59182 GCA_014220965.1 Paragonimus kellicotti | reverse complement strand
GTGCAGGCGAGTTAGTATAGAATATTCCATGAACCCGACGTGTACCGGGTCTTCCATTCCGTAGACACCAACCAATACATGTGTTCATCAGCCTATCTATGTGCACAACAGTCAGGCAACCCTGTTCGGCAATGAGTGGTATGTAGTGGATTCAAACAGATCATTTAGAACACCTTAAATTTACGAGTCAAGTAAAACTGGTATTCAGTTACCTTGACATGGAAAAGGTACAGCAAAGCGAGGCCAAGTCACTGCTTTGTTCGCGCAGAGCAGGGAAACTCATCGTTGTTATACGGATGACTTCGGTAGACTAACATATTCCTTGCAAAAAAAAGTCTACTTCCATCGTGGGTGTTCCTGCACGACTTCCAAACCTTTCACAAGGTCTGTATACGATCTTCGCTCGAACATGTTGACTCGGTGGTATTTACCGGCCTCAAAAGGGACAAGAATGCATTGTAGCGTGTTTAGCGAACTGAAAATTGGACTTTCGAGTCAGAACCTTAAATTCGTCATCTTTACCCACTCGAATACCAACAACTTTACGGTGACCTAATTCTCATTCATCCTCTTTCCTCTGAAAGACCCTTAGAGCTGTTTCTCACGTTAGTGGACCGAGATCATCTGTGAGATCACGAGAAAAAAAACTGTACAACGTGAGACCTCCAGTGTTTGCTGAATAAAAATTTCATATTTGGCACGTTGTACAGTTTCTTCTCGTGATCTCAAAAATAATTTTGGTTACTGGAATATGCAAAAGTCGGTCAACGTCAATTGCTGAAGTAATCATTATGATAAGCAGCCTTTGTTTATTTACTCCCAAAGATGCTATCGTCGTTTGGTAAAATTGTAGTAACAAGGGGCGGTGGTACATCAGACTTTCTATATACGCTTCCCAGGACAACCGACGTCTCCATGACGTCAGACAAAATTCAGCCGACTTGAGTGACATGAGTTTCCAGTTTTGAACCCGCACATTAATTACAGAATCAAATAAATCAGTGGGATACGTACAGCGTATGCAGTATATCAAACATCACGTCAAACACTGATAGGGACACTTACCAACTGTGTCTGACAGTTCCGAAAATATTCTTGTTCCCAAATCCGAGAGGCTGACATCATAGCCAATAACGCACCCAACCATTAAACCTATAACACTATATGCTAAATGAAAAATGATATTCAGACCAACCTTAGTTCAGCGACAAGTTTGCCGAGGAGACCGAGGTGGCGGAGAATGGAAGACCCGGTACACGTCGGGTTCATGGAATATTCTATACTAACTCGCCTGCACCCAGTTGGACAAGTCTTTCTTCATCAGACCTTGGCAGTCTGTTTACCATCGTGACAGATTAAGGCAGGACTGATACGTCCAGGCTTATCTATTGCTCTCAGCCCTGAAGCATGCCTGGAGCTCGTAGCAACCCGCTCAGGCGTAGGTAATTCAGGCGAGTCGAATCACGTGTGGATGATACGAATCTGCGGGCTATGGTACTAACGGAATAGTGCAACTACGAACAGACAACTGACGATCAGTCACATTGTTGTGGAGGTAGTTACTGCAGGCAACGGACTCCTAATACTGCGGCAAATCAAAATAAATGTTGACACTGGAACCAGTTGAGGGTTTATGAACTGGTGACTCACGATAAATTGCGTAAGCACACTAATCACAAGATGCACTTCATTTATCCGTTTTTTTCTTGTGATATTTTCTGGGAGGTATTCTGGAGGGATCATACTAACCCTATACGTCTCAAAGTGCTGCATACACAGACAAGGTGATGTTGACCAGTCACCGTCCAGCTTTGCAGCTGAGTGCAAGTGAGTTGACATTGGTCAGTCCTTTCGTCCGTCGTATGTATAGTCCCTCGCTTTGCACGCGTCAATCACCCCCTGTATGTATTAGCCTATCCATGTGTACATCGGCTGGTCATTCTCGTTGATCCAGATGAAGTGCTATGGTTCTATCAAGCTAATCGTGCTTTGACATAAAAAATTAAAATAATCTGGATTAAAGCCTGCAACTGATATGTATCACCTAAAGAAAGTTCTACTATGTGCATATACTTATAGATATTCGAGTTTCACGCTCGTTAGAGCTAGTCATTTGTGAAGATCTTACTCGTGATGTTATGAATTGGAGTTAACGGGACAGTTACTGTCTCAT
Source organism: Paragonimus kellicotti (assembly GCA_014220965.1). Lineage (NCBI taxonomy): Eukaryota > Metazoa > Platyhelminthes > Trematoda > Plagiorchiida > Troglotrematidae > Paragonimus > Paragonimus kellicotti. The sequence goes on along the minus strand of LOND01002903.1, from coordinate 57,009 downwards.
CTCTAGGCGATCGGGTAATTTCAGCAGTTCTCACAAGCAAATGTGGGTGGATCCTTGTTCTGCCGCCCATCCTGTCTGCCTATCGGTCTGTCTGTACACGTTTTTCGTTTTGACGTCGACAGTGTTGACGTTGCGGCTGTCTGTCTACGTGTAGATTGAATGAGTAGAGAGCTTCCAGTACAAGCCGTCTTTTCATTTTTGCACACGCGACCACTTTCGCATGATCCGTGTTGACCTCGTGACCTGTGTCCGCGCAATGGTGCCACAGTTGTGATCTAAGGTCTGCTCGTCGCATCGACTAATTTGTGTTTGTGCACACGTGTTTATAGCTGCTTGCCTGGCTCTCCCACTTACTGTTCACATCCGAACAATGGAGTCGCGTATACAACGTCAGTTTGTTAATGCCATTTTACATGATCCTTGGCGTTCACCTAAAGCTGAACGGAGTGTTGAGTTTGGTTTGTGTGATATTTGGATGTCCAGTGGTTGGAGCATCCTTTGTGCTGCTTCAGATGTGCCGTGAATATATGGCACTGTCATTCGTGTTTTGAATGTTCAGTTTCTATGGACCTTCTGAATGCTGTTTTATGAAGCTGCTGAAGTACCCATTAGAAGTGAACCGTTTGAACAGATGTTCTCTTTCCTGTCTTAGATGGGATAGGCTGTAGTGCGTGTCTGCACGTCGGAACAACGTTTACGCGTAGCTCTTAAGGTGACAGGCTGAATGGTTGCCGTTGAACCTGAGAACAACATCAATTGTTGTCGGTTTGCGATAGACAGTGATTTCAAGCTTCATCATCATCATCATAGACAGCAATACATCAGTGGTTCACACTGATGCTTGACTGCCACACAACCACGAAGAACAAAGAAAAAAAAAACTTATATAGGAAGAAAGAAGAAAAGAGGAGGGAGGGGGAAGTGGACCTAACTACTAAAAATAGCTACGTCTATATTCAAACATACAACATCAAGGCGCCTACACCTTGCAAACAAACAACCGAGCTGTGAGTGAAAGTAAGGCGTCATCAGCGAGACAGCTTCCTTACGGCTTTCACTGCCCCGCATCATTAAAGTGCACTCACTTCACAGACAACTCGGCCAAACAACGACAACATTCACGCCACTGAGCTCGATTAGCCGCCATCTCACCTAACGTCTCAAGCCACCGACTCTGAGTCGCGAGGGCCCCAGCCCGGGAGACGAACCCGACCTACAGTGACCAACCCCTTCGTGAACGATTTCATTTGTCTACGCCAGGTCATCATCTGTCCACCTCGCACCTTGCGCCAGTCAGCCGCAGCGTCGGCAAACAGTGCTCGGTGTGGCAACGACTAGCTGGCATCCTTAGTACATGACCTAACCATCTAAGTCTGTGCAAATGTAGCGACTGAACAAAAGAACTCGTTTGAATCAGTGCCAAACACCCGCTTCCTAACCTCCTCGTTGCTTACTCGCTGGTGCCACCCGATACGAGCGATTGAACGCAGACATCGGTGGTCAAATACCTGGAGACGGTTCACGTCCTCTACCCTGAGCGGCCACGTTTCGCTGCCGTAAAGTAATACAGCCCTCACTGTTGTTTGATATACGCGACCCTTAAGCTTTAGGGAAATACCTCTCTGTCGCCATAGGTGTCTTAGATTAGCGAACACCGCCCTAGCCTTGGAAATACGCGCTTCTATTTCATTCCCTACACCTCCGACGCCACCGCTGATGCAGCTTCCCAGGTATACAAACCGGTCAACAATCTCCATGACTTCATTATCTAACATTAAATCTACGTGATCACAACAATCTTGCAGAAGCACATTTTGAGGCTGCAAAGCGCATTCCGAAGTACTTAGCAGAACGCGAAATAGCGTCCAGTGTTGTTTGTGCCGCTTGAAAGTTGTCAAACAGCAACACCTTGTCGTCAGCATAATCAAGATCAGTCAGTCTTTCACCAGGTAGGAGGTCCACGCCGGCATCATTTGAGTGCCGCAGACAGTCCTCCATTATTTCGTCTACGACTCGGTTAGATAGCCTGCCGGACATAGACAATGTTTACAATGACGTGTTCCAGATTGCTTACACGTTTTCAACCCTTGAAGCTTCAACGACCATTACAAATTACAGCGATTAGAAGTGGAAATTTTAGTATGTGCTTGTAAATCCTTTGGAACATGGGTCACCATTTTTCTTCAGTGCGGTACCAGAATTAGTCACTTCATACTTTTCGCAACAGTTTTTAAGAAGCTCCTCCACTGTTTTGTGTGCGCATGTTTTCAGCTTTTTTTTGCACAATCCTCCGACAACCTCTCATCTGCTGCTTCATACCGCATTTTAAAATGCTCCAAAGCCCCTCAGTGAGATGTAGCTCAGTGGATTTTTTCCACGGCACTTGCGAAAAATTGACTTTACCGCCTTATTCTCAGCTTACTGCTGATTGATGAACTGACCTTTTACTAAACCTATTCCTGTTCAGATCAGATTTATTAGTTGCTTACAAATCCTGGTGTCCAACGGCTGTATTTGACTTCTGACTTAGGTGTCAATACACATTCCTACCAAAAGCCCATCTCTTGGTTGGCTTTAAATCATCACGGTCCGCGTATTCTGCGGCATCATTCCTAGTTCCGTTTCGGTTGACCACTCTGGTCATACTTGTCACAAATTGACTACTAGGCGATTGGATTGCTCACACATTTCATTTAGTAGGCATCTCATCCATGCCTCCTTCATAAGTAACTATAGTCAGGGCATGTAATCCAGCAGAACAGACCCATCGAGTGCACCAAGGGCGTGCAGATTCTAACCATAACTTTTTGTAACTAGTTCTTCCTCGTCTTCCACGAGCCTGTGTTCCTTAGCTGCTAGTGCAATAGAGATTGAAATTGTTTTCACCCATCTGAATAGCCCGCATCCTTACATGAAGATTCACGGTCTGCTTTTCTACGAAGGTTTTACTTCTGATCCTATTGTCTTTCGTATTCATGGCTTCGGATACCGAATATATACATACCGCATATAACATCTCCAGAGTCAACATTATGTCGTTCAAATGTGATTTTGTGGTTGAGGTGCTCGTGCTAATCACTAACCCCACGAATACGCCAGTCTTCAGAGTCTCCAATGATACTGTGGGTTCAGCGCCAACCCAATCCAACAGTACAGTAAACACTAATACGCTGGGACTTTTCGGACGATAACCACCATGTTTCCCTTTGTGTTTCTCAGATTCTGCCCGTTGTATCATTCAAGTAGTGTAGTCACGTCTCCCCAATCTTTATCACGTTCATAGATTAAAACGTAATTGCTAACTTCATTAGAATGACGCTGCTAGTGGATCACCGCTGCTCGTTGAAAACGGAAGCGACGAGTGTGATGGACATTAAGTCATTTCTTTTTATATGCCAAGTGTGTGCCATCACTACCAGATTTTATTGGTCAGTCTATTCTCAACACTACAAATGATAGCACATAAAAAAGAATCTGCTACCGATATCACGGGCCCGTTAGAACCTTCCATTGCCTACTTGGCCTCATTAATATGTTCCAGCTGGACTGCGTTTTTGATGGCTCACTATAGCGTTCATTGGCTCATTTGGCTAGGGGCACTAATTTGTGGCAAGTGATCTCGTCAGTCGAGTGGAAAAATGGTAGACATCAGGCCCATACCTGTTTGGAAACGAAGCCCTAATGAAGTAAGCGAAGCGAATCGAGCAGTACCGTTTGACCCAGTTTTAACCTTGCGTAATCCTACTAGGGAATCGGACGTCAGCTGTTCAAAGTGAAGCCATAATATTTTGGTCCACATTGTCTGAGGCAGGTTCAGTATTCGATGGATGGTCCTGTACTCTCCCAGTTANGAAACACGCTTTGTCAATTCTTGTTGCGTCGCAAATCGGGACTCCCATGTCTCTTCGGTTACCGGGGTCCAATCTGGAACGGTAAGCTTTTGTCGCTTACGACAGAATATTCAGTGAGAAAATCGTAATTCGGTTGGGAACCGAAATGAAACCACCGCGAATTGAAATGAAATCGCACATAATCTGGTCTACAAAGGTGCAGTTTGATTATTATAATACCTGAGCATCTAAGTCTAATTAGTTCCTGTATTTCGTTTTTCAGGGGCCGCACCACTTTCGTATCATAGTGCTGAGTCTTTTCACTATGGTCATTACTCCGTCTGTGCATGATTTCCAAAGTTCAACGACTGGCCAACATGAGTGCCTTTGCACTTTTCTTCTATTCCTTGATGGTGATACACGTGAGTCGTTTTTTGCATCAGACACTATGCAGCGTTTCGATATTTATGTATTTAGGCTGGGGGCAGTTTGTAGCAGTAAACAGTCTTGATACAGTAAATTACACGCACAACAGCATCTCAACTATTTTTGAGTAGTACCTTGGTAGTTGTGCCTCATGTGCTGGCCTCTATTTACCGCCAGAGATGGTCACAATGCACCTTGTTCTTTGCATCTTGCACTGACGTTCACAACATCTCTGACCACCTCTATTTCCACACTGCGCGTCTCTCCTCGTTAACTGTATTCTTCAAACTGTTTTCAAGTGCTTTATTTATAGAGCATAGTGAATGGTATCAGTTCTACTACTTGGTTGTTGGACGTGAGCGATTCCTTGAAGAATTTGGTCGTCGTCTTACCTAAATCAAGCATTGCCTTACATAAGAATTGTTCGTTTGCATTCTTATTTTTTGTAACAAACTTTGTCGAACGTTTTACCGTATTGGAATCCAGATTAGCCTCTTATCGATGTGTAAGTCGGGTATTTTTGTACAGACCGAATTACCTCCTTCAGAAAAAAACTGAGATCGAGTGTTGTTCTGTTCATTGACCTCACTAGTTATGTATATCTGTTGGTCCGGATTGCGAATGAGAATGCGGTCGTCTGGTTTATGTACCGACCGTGTCGCTAATCACTGTTGCATGCTGTCGTATCGCCAATATCAAAGTAACTGCTTTTCGCTATAATCGTCTTCGAGCGCTGCCCGGGTTGTCCGATCGTCTTTATGGGAATTCAGTAACCGTCCCATCAGCTCTTCTCAGATGTTGCTCACAAACTATTCTGGCCAAGTGTCTAAGTATGATTACTAATGAGTAGTTGGAGATTTGGTTAACTGCAAGTTGAACATTCGTCACACTTGTTCACAGATCTCACCTTCAAGTAGACTTTCCAGCCAATCTTTTGCGAAAGGAACACTAGACTCAGGTTTCGCCGTCCGTAGAACTCGTCAGTTGTGCATATCATCGACACGGTCAAGCTTTTACTTTTGACCATGCCTTCATGGTGAAACCATGTTGACCATTGCAACACCGACCTAATGTTAGGCACGGTCAGGTTATTGTTTCTGAATGCTCGGCCACTTTCTTCTGTGAGTTACGATAAGTTTATATAGTGTTAGTTACGAATAAATAATGACTGATTTACTCCTTTCGGATTACGTTCACTGTCTTCGTTTATTGTAGATGGTATTTGTCCTCGGTGGACCAAAGTTTATTCTAAGAGTTCCACTGTCTCGTATGAATTGGTGGCGTCCGGCGGGCCTCATACCGTGTTCGCCCATCTTCTTCGCATCTATATTCTGTCAAACGTGAGTTGCCTCAAAAGAAGTATGCGTTTGTGTTCCGTGTGTGATATATTTATATCTATGTATTGGTTCCTCCAGAGGGACTACTGTAGGAATTGAACCAAAAATGTCCTCTTCTGCACATCAATCTCTTGAGGAAGAGACAACTGAATACATATATCGATGGTACGTGTGACATCAGTACGGAACGTGTTTGAGTGTCTAGGAAGTACGTTGGTTATTACTGTTTATACAGTGTGCTTTTCTCTTTGAATGTCGTTGTTGTATTCTGTGTGGGTTTTGAAAGGTTCGTACTGTCATCATTGACCTGCACGCAGCTTCTCTGCATACTGCACCACATCCAATAAAACAACGAGCTAGTTCATCGGAGCATCCTCTCCTGTTTCGTGCTCTCTTTTTATTCGGAACCATCACCAGTTGACATGCGATCAATCGTATATTGCCGATTTTGCATGAGCACTGTCAAGCTAACCCATGATTTGCCACATGTGGTTCACGGGCCGCCCTGGGTAGAATGGGGTCAGAGCACCGCTTGCCTGTGTATTGATGCACACGCACGTTCTCTCAAACACCCAGCGAATGGGGAAATCTTTTGGTTCCATTCACAATACCCTACTCTATCCAGGTACGTTTAGTGAGACCATTGCCAAGCGAGATGACCAAATCCAATATTTGCTTTTGATTTAACCTACGTTGGACTTGTGCAGGATTGTTAATGGTTCGCGATATGTTAGTGATCGGCTCTCTCGCGTAGATTGAGTTCTGATCTCCGGGACCGCCTTAGCGTTTCTGAGAATGTGTGAAATCAAATCAGCGTCAAAGCGGTAGTCTTTCGTTAGATATTGAGGTTGGTTTCTCTGGGTTTCTGCTTTCCTGCGATAGCTTAATGGGTCAGACGAAAATGGACTCTTTTGTGGCATAGTCCTTTGTCACTAGTTGTTCGTTATCGAGGGAACAAAGGGAAATTTTAAACCCAGTGCTGTGGCACACCTGCTGCGGCACAGGAAGCCTAGTAGTATCTGGTCTACATATATTCCGGAAGCTTACACGGTTGTGCAACATAGCTTTGTGTAAAGGGTGAGTACCTCCTTGCAAAAATCTTCTATGTCGTCATCTTTTGTTACTGGTCCCCCCACTCCTTTTTTTCTCCCAGAGACTTACAAAAACTCTTAGCAACTGCAGGTTTGCGTCGATTGACGTCGGGTGGAGACTTTGGGCCCAGTGGGTCCGGCTGTCCGCCGGCCTGACTTCATGGCTCAGCTGGTCGAGCACGTGTCGCATACGGACGTACAATTCCTGTCGCTGGTTCAGAACCAACCGAAGCCCGGAATTTAGAAGTTTTGCATTGGTAAAACAATGAATCTGTTGATCCGAGTAGATCACAAAACAGGTTATCCACTGTTTAATCAGAACAAGCTGGTTTTTTGAGGCAAACTATCGTTAATCAGCGACAAACTTGCAACCGGGTGAACTCTAGCAACTTGCCTACCGTTGAAGTAACACATTACGTAGTTCAAATGGGCAACCACCCAAGCCGCAGCTACTCGTGTCAGCGCTGTTTAGTAAAAATAAAAGAGAGTGTAATTTACGTCCAATGTTTCCCATGTACTCAAGTGACTCTCAGCACAAACGTTTTCACTGAATTTAGGGAATTTATAACAAATAAAAGTTATCATTATATGGGCGTGTAGTTGCTATTGGTCCGTCCAGCGTATCGCTCACTTTCCTGCACTGTGCAGTACTGTTATTACTGTTTTTCTTGTGTTGCAGAGTGCTAAGACGGATCCGTATTTCTCACTGTGAAAACGCCGTTACATATTTTTCTGAACGTTGTATATTCCTCGCTTATCATTTATTTGGCGAATTGTCATTCATCTACCTCCTTATGGTCAATTTGGCGAGCGTTTGGAGGTAGTACGGAACATTGTCACATTCAGACACGTACTTCCTCCACGATTCAATCTCGCCCAAAAGTCACGTGACCTTAACTCACGCAGCTGACATACTATCGGATTGTATCCTGTAATGACAAGACGAATAGTTCATTTAGTGCTCACGATCAGTTAGTTCGAAAACCACTCACTATGTTAGATAATAGACCAACACAATTAATCACGTTTTGTTCAGGGCAAAGTGATTATAGAATACAGTAACACTGCGGCGCTCAATAGGCGATGCATGTGGTTGGTCGTTAGCAAATGGCCAATCAACGGACAGGAAGGCAATATGGGACAAGACCGCCAATAGGTCAACGGAGAGCAAAGAATGTTTCAGTAATCGGCACAACAGTTCTCTGTAAGAACATGGTAGGGCACTTACCCTAACACACCTTTCTGAAACAGAAATTGCTACTCATAAGAGCAAACCCTTTAATTATCCTGAAATGGTGGGACTGGCGTTCTCATTGTGTTATGGAATCTTGTGGGTTACATAATTGTCGGAAAATTCCCATAACATCAAAGTAACGATGTGACGAACAATTGTTTTCGATAATTCTTTCTCAAGTCAATACAATTACATAGGTTTCATCAAGCGCAAGAAACAAGAAGTGACTGTTGAACGAATGATTTACTTATTTTGTGATTATTTCTTGTTGTATGTGGGCTGGACTACTATACTGAAATACTATACTGGACTACTATACTTGGCTGTCACTGCCGATTCACGCTTTCCCCTAACCGCGTTCTGTGACGATTGCCTGTCATCTGTATTCAGAGCCTTTATGATCAGGTTTTAGACTTTCCCAGTAAATGTTAGCGCTCATGTCTTCTTCCCGGGTTGCGTGTCAAGTAGTAGGGTCAATTGCGTAATTATAGAAGAGATGGTCCAGTAAGAACGTACTACAACTGTCCGTCTAGGCTGCCGATTTTGTGTATAAACTTCATCATCCTATAGTATCGCCCGCATCACTGAACTTGCTCTTGTTCGGACATACCCATGGGACGGTGGTGAACGCACACTTGGCAGCTATCGGTTGCCAGCTAGCTGGCGGAAGGTTTCTTATCGATCTAGGAGGTGTATTCTGAAAATTCGGACTAATCAGTATTTTTTCTGTGCATGTTCTACAGGTATTCTTGCCGGTTAGTATCTCAAACGAAACAAGGCGATATGCGAGATATACACTGCATTGCACACCTCAGATTTTGTTTTGCTGAGCAACACTTCATGCAGACTTTTCGTCGATTATGTTTACAATCATGTCAGTGCCACCCGTTTAAATCTAAGAAGACTACATCGCGGAAGGTAAGACAATTCAGCCCAATTCGTGCTCCGACGTCACTTTTACGCCGCAGTTACCTCACCGCTTTCGTACGGTTGATTTTCATTGCTTACCCTATCACCAGATTTAAATGCATATCCGGTTGTTCGGGCAAACAAAATTCCTAATCCGTATATAGGGCGATCGTGTTCATATCAGGGAGGTGCTCATACGGACAACCTTCTGCTTGTTTACACGTCGTTCGTCACGTGGTTCTCACAGCCCTGTAGGACCTCCCGTTGGTCGCATACAACCGTGCGTATGCTCAGAACAGTTAGCCAGATGCATCGACTGAACCACCACGTAAGGTAAGGCCGCCTGTACAAGCACTGTCTTAGAACATGTGTATATACGCACTCTAACCTGAACTGTGTGTATGATGAGACACTCCCAGCCACAGGTTTTAAACCTTCGAACCGCCGTCATACTTCTCGACGACCATCCTCAGAGGAAGAAATTCAGGGGAATTACTTGAACTAATTTAAGTGGTCAGGAAGAATGGTCTCCCCTGTTTATCCATTGTCCGTTAGTGTACAGCAATGGCGCTAGTAATTGATTTACGACAACCGGTTCCGATCCAAGCTGGATGATGTTCCTTGATCTTTTTTGGCGTATGTGCAATTCACCGTATCACGCAACTGTCAAGTGGTTAACGGAAATTCTAGAGCTTGTACGACGGAAATTATGCCTACGTAGCCTCTGTGACATTTTCGGGTTTGTGGGATGTTAATGTTAGGCATGGGCACATGGGCTCCCTTGATCCAACTTCGCTATTCACTAATGTTCCGTTGGTGGAGACAACTTTTTCTACGACAAGATAGAACAACCGAAAAGCATGTTCGGATTACAAAAATCAGACTTAAAAGAATTACTTTTACTTTGTACCCCCAATGTTCAGTTCGTGTTCAACGGCTAGCTCTCTCGACAATCGGATAGTACTTGGATCCCATTTAGGTCCACTGCTGACAGACTTATGGGCAAATTCGAATCCCTTCGTCAGTCAACTATTCGGAGTTTTCATATACACCACCGATATATTGACGGTATATTTGTTGTTATACAGCCACAAGATGAGCTAGCAATTATCCTCCAGGTTTTTATTATAGAACACGCTTCATTGCGCTTCACCTCAGAAGAGGAATCTGACAGAGTCCTATTTCTTAGATGTCAAATTGACCAGACGTCGAGACGATACACTAAATAGAGTCGGTATAACAGAAACGTCATCTAGTCTAATGCCTGGCAGCTAAAGCAATAAGTTTGGGGCTGTTTATCAACACTGATGGCTATTTATTGCATTTTTTGCATTGTTATTAACTGTTTTATGGCAGCCTGATCGCTGAATGATTGCATTTTACTGCCTGAGAGTGATAAGTGGTTGACATTAGGTTGTGATCGGTTGTAGATTAATGTGAAATTCTTCTTCGATTTTGGTGAAGATAATACTTGCGATATCTGCATCAGTCAACGATCGTAGACCGCTAACGTAGGCTGCACATTTTAATTGATCATCCGTAGCGGATCGCTGTCTGCAACATTTGCGTTCACGAAATCATCGCACTCTCTTTTGATCAGTTCGAGTCACTGATGGCGGATGCTGAGAATTGAGGGTTGGGCACTGAATATTTCAGTGATAGTTTGAGCTGTTTCAATGGTGTTGAAATATTGTAGGTTATTTTGATTACTGATGAGTAGTAGGGATTTTGGTTTTTCATATAGATTGAACATCACCCACAATTGATCGCAGCTGTCGCATTCCCATAGACTTTCCAGTCGGCCCCTTTCGAAAAAGAAGCACTAGACTCGAGTTTCGCTCTCATTAGAGCTCGTCAGTAGTGCATATCCTTGCCACTGCCGGGACTAGAACTCCGGCCACGCTTTCATGAGGCAACCGTGTTTACCACTGCGCCATTGACCTCACATTAGGCACGACCGAATTATCATATGTGAACGCTCAACCACTTTCGCTTGTGAGTAATGGCAAGGATATGCACTACTGACGAGCTCTAATGAGAGCGAAACTCGAGTCTAGTGCTTCTTTTCGAAAGGGGCCGACTGGAAAGTCTATGGGAATGCGACAGCTGCGATCAATTGTGGGTGATGTTCAATCTATATGAAAAACCAAAATCCCCTACTACTCATCAGTAATCAAAATACCGCTCAACAAGTCAATGATTTCTTTGGAATAATGAATTCTGTATGAGTTGCACGTTTAACGGTCACCGAATCCCTCAGCAATATATGGACATCCCAGAAATCTTTTGTGTTATCCAAGTTCGTGTCAAAGATATCCTCATACAGT
>LOND01002903.1:31595-45313 GCA_014220965.1 Paragonimus kellicotti | reverse complement strand
TCCGTTAGATAACAATAAGTTGCTTCATTCAGCTAGTGCACTAGTGTTGTATAACAGGCAGTTTCGTTGTGAGTAGTATACTACTCACAAGCGACATTCGGGAACAAAGGGCAAGCCCCAACGCCAGGAAGACGACGGACCAGAAGTGAATATTGGAATAGTGTGCACGCGCTATGGGAGAAGTGCCACCAGGGCGAATGACAACGTACTGCTACCCAATGTATGTGAACGCATATCAGCCGTGCAAATGAGTGTACACGTTTGTGGTCCCATGTTTAACATGACCTGTACGGGAGTTCGTGCAATAAACGAATTTGCTGGTCAAGCGTCTTTGCGGTCACAACAACTGGTGCCGTGACGAACGTGAGGATGAAGATACCCTGGCCGCAGCCGTTCGAAGATGGAGACGTCCGGACGTTCCTGGAGGACTTCGAGGACGTGGCCGAAGTGGTCGGAGTCAAGACCGACCGTGGGAAGCTGGCTGCCCTGCGGACGCTGGTGAAGGGCAGGGCGAAGGCGGTGCTGGACGCAGCGCGAAGAGGCCCTGCGAAGGTGGAGTGGGCCGCTGCGAAGGAGGCGCTGGTGGCTGCGTTTGACAGCCCGGCCGACCGCCAGGAGGCCATGCGGCGGTTCAAGGCGGCCAGGCTTGGACAAGGAGCGGATCCATCCGTGTTCGCTGCCACTCTGCAAGGTTTGCTGGACAGGGCTCTGCCAGGATTGGATCAAGAACCGCGACGGCAGTTGTTAACGGAGCAGTTTATTGAAGGTCTCCCGATGGCGGTTCGCGACCAAGTCCGTATTGCCCATGTCGCCCGGCGGATGGACCTCGATGAGCTTGCGAAGGTGACGCGGGAGTTGGAGTAATTCCGGTGGCCGTGGTTCCGAATTCTAAGCGCACGCTGAGACAATTTCTGGGTCGAGCAGGGTACTACAGTCGGTTCGTGAAAATTTTCACTCCATTACATCACCATTGTACGAACTCCTTCGAAAAGACAAGAAATTCGAATGGACCGACGATGCCCAGAGGGCGTTCACGCGAGTGCAACAAGCGATGAACGAGCAACAACTGACACTGAAACTTCCGAATACAAAAGAAACGTTTATCGTAGCAGCAGATGCCAGTGACCGTGGCATTGGGGCAGTGCTCAAGCAAAGGGAAGGAGTAATCGAATATGCCAGCAGAGTCCTGACCCCAACGGAGCAGAAATATTCGACCATTGAGAAGGAATGTTTGGCAATCGTCTGGGCACTGGACAAGTGGAGGCCGTACCTGTTGGGTCAACAGTAATCTTTTGTGTTATCCAAGTTCGTGTCAAAGATATCCTCATACAGTTTGAACCACTTCGTGAGTATGGACCTAATTGCAGGGTTGGAAAGGAACTCCTCCTCCTCATCATCATCATAGACAGCAATACATCAGTGGTTCACACTGATGCTTAACTGCCACACAACCACGAAGAAGAAAAAACTAAATAGAAAAAATAGCAACTCCCTGTAACTGTATTATTGGTGAAAGTAGGAGTTACTGAAGAGGTCGAGAGCCTTCGAAAATCAGTTCGCGGAATTCGGAAGATCCCATATATACGTGTACTTCTAGCTTCACCCAAAACGGCAGGGAGCAGGCAGGCGCAGTTGTTCACATGTGCAGATATGGCAAAGTATCTACAAAACGCATTCACAGTGCGACAATTAATGTTGTTTGTCATAACCAAACGACCAGTCAAGACACGACAGAGCAGTGAAGGGCAAGACCAGCGGTACACCAATGGGAAGCCGGGAATGTATCAGTGATGTAAACAACAGTTCAGTCATAGGGTCTTGGTAAAAGAGCGTGGCTTAACATGTCACTCAACCGATTTGCGTCCACATTGACGGTCATTATTCATTACGCCTGTCTGAATGGATCTGCACGTTGGGCAGGCCAAGATCGTTTACTCTAAAGCTTCTCGCCATTGGCGTTATTGTTCATTCACGAGAGGGTTTAGTTGCCTACTTACTAGAGGAGGTGTTTCAGTTTGGCAGGATCAGCTGTGTTACAAGTGGGGTGCTAGCAGTACGGATTACGTGCGCTAACTGGCACTGGCTTCAACGGACGTTTGATTACGCTGTTGGCATAGGTGGTTACCAGTTACATTGACGAAATACTTATTGTAGCAGCCCACATGCTACAGTATTTTTTCAGTTGGAGGCTAGGGGCAATTTTTAAGGTCTGATGTGGGCTGTTGATTTGATGGATTTGACTATTAAACATCAGAAATTACTGCAACTAATAACCGGAGCCATTTAAACCGTAACGACCTGAAATTGTTGCTATCCTAGTTGTCTGTGGTTGTTTGGTAGTTTGGTAGAAACCGTCAATCCGATAAAATCATTAGTGTGTACTAAATGTCGACGGATTTACTTGATCGTTCTTATGCTACTAAAGCATTACGGTTTGTGTGTACTACACGGGTTTAGCTTTACAAACAAGAAACGGAAAATAATACCGTTACGTCATATTTGATTGAAGTGCGTCATGGGTAATATACTCGATGACTTTTGGTTCTGTTATCCGCTGTTTACGTTAGAAACGGGAAATGAATCCGTCTCAACCAACTTGGGTTAATTATCCCGCAGAACTGATCAACCGTCTACCTGCACAGTTTCCATGTTGCATTCGATGTAGAAGATATATTAAAACTTTGGGTACATGGCCGGTGGAACGCGGTTAACCAAAGGTAGTTTTTATAAAGGGTGATGGACCTACAAAGACCAGGTAACATTAGTTTGCTCCATTGAGCGGCGGTGCTCCGCCCTTATTTTGGGTGGATTGATGTTGCATAAGACTCCTATCTGTTTGTTGATGTACGGACACTTAATCATTGACAGTTATTCTTATCAAAAGTTGATCACGAGGGGTTCAGTCGTGTGACACTCAATCACTTAAATATTCACTCCCGTCATCCGTCAGTGAGCTGAACAGGTAAGCGTCATTAATTACTACTCGTTAGTTCGGATGACTTACTAAAACGTTTGATGACTGAATAGTCCTCTGACGAGAGTCCATTGTAGGGCGTACCTCAAGTTGGGTGATCACACAAAAGATCGGTCGGCCTCAGCTGTTTGTTGACCCGATTTGTTCTCGCGCGTGGAAGCTGCTGCTGTGATGAGATCAAAATCCAAAAGATGAGCTAACGGATAATTGAACGATATTCTCCAAGTGGAATATTAGTTTGTAGACGTAGCGCTACCCGTATTTTACATGCGACATTCACCGAACTGAGGTCAAGCGGTTGAGGCCTACGGCTTGTAATGCGAAGGTTTACGCTTCCAACCACATTCATGCTACCCCTAATTGATGAACCCGAACAAGAAATGTCTATTTAGGAGTTAGTTTCAAGATATATAACCATCCTTTCGTGCCGTTGTGATCGTAGCCAGCACAGATTGGCAGTCGGAGACAGACCGTATCCATCCGCACTAACGAGGTGTAAATCAGGTCACTCATTAAAGAATGGCAACGAAAGGGACCATAGGCTTTATGGCGATAAGGTGAACCCAAACTGGAACGCCATCCGTTTCTTTTGTTGACCTAGATTGACCGTACTAACAACAACCTCAACTTGTTAGTTCTTTTCTAATTTGCACATGTTTCAACTTATTCATCAACGTACATCATAGACTTGCATTTCTGGATAGATCATCTGAGAGTGTATGACCAGACGTACTAACACTCATACACACACACACACACACACACACACACACACACGCAATCCTATCAAATTTAGCTCTCAGGCCCCTCCCGACCTCCATTTCTGATAATTACTCTACAGGTCCCACAACAGATGTAGCTAACTGTGGTAACACTGAGCCGGTAAGTTCCGTCTCTTGCCTTTCAGCTTCAGGCCTCCCTCGTCCCTTGCTTAGACCTAGAACGCGAATTAATATAGGTGCCTTCAACGTTCGCACGCTAAAACAGATAGGTCAGCAAGCGGCTCTCGCACGAACGCTAGACTCGTTGCACGTTGATGTCTGCTGTATCTCGGAGACTAGAATCCATGACAGTAGTCAACGTATGGAACTAACAGCACCCGCATTGTCTACCCGATACTGGTTATACACTTCGGGTGACTCCACAGCCGCCGTTACAGGTCAGGCTGGGGTAGGTATAGTTCCTCAGCACGACGGCCGCAGCCGCATTAGTAGATTGGATTCCTGTTAACAGTAGACTTTGTGCCGTCCGCTTGGCAGGTTCTGTTAAAACCAGCTCTAGACGCAAAACTTTCAGAAATTTATTCATTGTCTGCTTATGCTCCTACTGACTGTAGTGACATCGGCGTCAAGGACGCATTTTACTCGGATCTGGCCACTCTCCTTCGGTCGACACGTGGCTCTGATATAGTCGTTCTGGCCGGAGATATGAATGCCCAGGTCGGTCGCCTTGGTGAAGCCGAAGTCTCGTTTAGGCGGCAAGTTTGAAAATAGCGTCACACCGATCAGATAATGGCGGGCGATTGTTGCAGCTGTGCGCTGAGCATAAGCTATTTTTAGCCAGCACTAGTTTTAGGCATCGTGCACGTCAATGCTATACTTGGCGCCCGCCTTCTCCGAATCAGGCCTGGTCTCAGATAGACCACATAGCCGTTAGTTATAGGTGGGGGGTTCCATTCAAGACTGTCGTTCTTATTGGAGCACGTACTTGGATTCAGATCATGCGTTGGTACGTTGTCGTTTTGTTCTTACTTTCGCTGGGCAACGACCCCACCGACAACGATTAGCTGTTGAGAAACTGGCTTTACCATCGGTAAGGCATAAGTACCAAACCAGCTTAGAAAGCTGCCTTAGTGGTACTCACTCCGAAGACCCTAATAGCTGCTGGACTCAAATCTCACAGGCCATTCAGAAAGCAGGTACTGTAGCATGCGGCACAGGGGTACATGGGTAAACAAACATTGGATTTCAGAGAAATCCCTGGAGTTGTTAGAAGCCAGACGGAAGGTTCCTCCTGGTAGTTCACATACAAGTCTAGAAGAGATATCCGTAGGAAACTGAAACGTAGTCTAAAGGCTGATCGTGAGGCTTGGTTAGTGGAAAAGTTAAGGAAATGGAAACCGACTTTGTCTTCAGGGAACGCTGGCAAACTCTTTACCTGATCCGTGTCAGTGGTCCCAGGCGGATGGCACACCGATCTATAATAAGTCCAGAAGGTTAGAGCGTTGGGCGGAACACTTTGAGGGTCAATTTAGTTGGCCTCCTGCTTCTATTGTGTTGCCGCCACAAACTTGTGATGTAGCACCCTGGTCGGTAGATTTGGAACCACCCACTGAGACTGAGGTTCGCAATTGCCTTTCGGCTCTCAATCGTAATAGGGCTGCTGGCCCAGATGATCTCGTGCCGGCACTTTTCAAAGAAGGTGGAGAGGCGTTAGTAGAGGCATTGACTCAGTTGTTTCAACTTGTGTGGACGACGGAGACCATCCCTCCGTGCTGGGGTCACTCGATAATAGTTCCCATATTTAAGAAAGGATCCCGGGCTCTTGCGAAAACCATAGAGGGATTAGTTTGACCCAGTCATTTCAAGGGTTCTAGCATCAATTATACTTCGTCGACTCACTGCAGTTCGGGAGGTAAACATTAGGGAAGAACAGGCAGGGTTTCGCCCTGGGCGGGGTTGTATAGATCACATTTTTACCCTTCGTCAAATTCTGGAGCAGCGTCATGTGTACCGCCGGCCAACAATCGCCGTATTTCCTAGACTATAAAAGTGCGTTCGATTCGGTGGACCGATCTACACTTTTAGAGTCGCTTAAACGCAGGGGTGTACCGACTAAGTATGTGAACATACTGTCGGCGCTTTATTCCCATACTTCAGCTCAGGTTAGGGTTTACGGTGAACTGTCTGACAGTTTCAGCACCAGGAGCGGCATACATCGAGGCTATCCAGTTTCACATTTTTGTTCAATTTCGTCATAGACGAAATAATGGAGGACTGTCTGCGGCACTCACAAGATGCCGGCGTGGACCTCCTACCTGGTGAAAGACTGACTGATCTTGATTATGCTGACGATAAGGTATTGCTGTTTGACAACTTTCAAGCGGCACAAACAACGCTATACGCTTGTTAAATCGCTCCTGGCGATTTAGGGTAATTCACTCAGTAACGCGTATTCGACAATTCCAATAACGCTTATTCAGACGGTCGGGTTGACGGGACTATCTTCCAAGTCCAAAAAACGTCAGAAAAGGCGGTCGAAAGTATTGGAATTTATACGGTACTGTTTAATAAAATTACAACAAAGGTACTATCTCACCTTGAATGTGAATCAACCGGGTACACAAATTATCCAGCAAAGGAGTTCAAGAATGGGCAAAACTGCACCATGGTTTCACACACCAACCAGCACCACGTCATCGTGGACAAAGGGAAGACCTCATTAAAAACATCAAGGTTAAACAGAGCTGCAAAGAGATAGACAAGCGTTTTTCCAAAAACAAAACAGCGAAGTTTTTACGACACAATGCAGTTATAAAATGTAAGAAAGTAAAACCTATGCTGGCGTTATGGTACAAGGTATGTCATCTTCAGAGACGTTTACTGCAACACAACAGAGACAACAAAGGCAAAATTAAGGATCGGCATTTTTTTATAAAAAAAAAAACCAAAACACTATCACGGATTTTCATCGTTCGCCATCATCAACCAAAAAAAAGCAAACAAACGTACCAGTCGAATTTCAACAGATCCAACGCTTTTTCGCATCCTGCTAAGTACTTCGGAATGCACTTTGTAGTCTCAAAATGCAAATTGCTTCTCCAAGATTGCTGTGACTACATAGGTTTAATGTTGCCGCCCGAATTGACTGGACGGTTGGTCACGTGTTTCCGCTGTACTGTTATGTGCGTTTGCAAACTTAGGCGTAATTGACTGTTCATCTAAACTACTTATCATTGTGTTTTATAGACAACTCTAAGTTTCGATATAGTATATATATATATATATATATATATATATATATATATATATCCAGTCCAGACCATACGTAAGACTAGGCTACTAAGACGCATAATCCGACTCTTCTGTTGATTTAACGCTACCCATAAGTATGGCTAGAAGCTGAAAATTTATGTGTATATGTGTTCAGTTCTACCATAACCATTCTGTTGTCTGTAAACAAATGTTTACAAAACTGCTGCCCTATTCGCTGAGATTTTCATATCTCATCCGTGCGTTTCCTTTGCATACTTGTCGGATGTAATATTATGATTGTTCTGGTTTGCTCGAACGCCGCAAGTTTCTAGACACTTCAGTAGTCACCGTTAGTGATTGCTAAACACGATCGAGTCACCTCCTACCTCACCTGCTCTCCCTACTTTGTACAGACAGTTGCACACTGTCTACGCAGGTATGCAGTATCCCTCGGTATCGGCCATACGCTATGTGGTGCGAGTGGTAGTGATCGTCATTGCTGTTGCCTACGGTCTGGTAAGTTCTCATTGCCTTGAGTATAAATCAATTGGGCCCTACTGTAGATTTCGAGATTTCCACTTTACACCTATTCTTGTTTGTCTTGATATCGCGCTCTTGCGGGTTTCGTATTAAGCCAATTTCATTGCTTTTGTACTGTGTGTGGTATATGTTTTGCAGCTTGTAAGTACATTGTGCTCCTTCAAAACTGACGGTGATTTCTGCTTCTGCTCATTCTGAGTGATCAGAATCAGGATTCAGTCGGATATTTTATTTGCCTTCGGAGTTTCATCACTGCTGGCAGCAGTATTGGATAACATATTTCCTCACATGTTGTTAACGCCCGACTGGCATTAGCCCACTTGACACATTTCTGGTGCTTGTGTGACGTTCGTCTCTCGTCAACAGACTGTCTATTCACGCCGTTTTCTCTGCAACATTCCATGGTTGCAGGGCTTGATCACTCTGCATCGATGATGCTTATATAATGTTTGATTTCTGCAATCGTCTGCTCAGCGTTGTCCGTGCATGTCGGAGTACCGTTACAACTGCAGTGATGTTCGATTTGGGTGCTTTCTGGTTTCATTTCGGAAAGCAAGTTTTCAACAACTATTCCACAAAGGGATGTATGCTCCATCCCCTTCAAAGATGATGAGCAACTCTCATCGAAGTGTATAAAAGTTCATGCCTTACAGCCTCTTTATGTTTAACGGCAAAATTGTCTTCAAGAATAAGCTACGTTGTGGGTTTAGGCCGTTTATTGTATGTCATCTCATCTGCACGTAAGGTGTTCGATGCACTGCCCTGACTGTGGGGAAGTTTTCCACATGAATCGCTATACAGTGTCTATTGTCTTCCAGTGGATGCATCATTATCAGCGTAAGTTTGGAGAGTCTGGGAGAGGATAACCACCTCGTTGACGATAACCAATTGTTTTCCATAATGTTTACACTAATCCCGACGTGTACGTAACTTCTACGGTTATAGCCTCCACTCACCAAGAACGAAATTGTATCAATGGTTCGAACTTACGAAATGCCTGTTAACCGTTACCACATCGAAGTCAGAGAATATGTATATGTAAATACTCATAACCTTTTAATTCGATAAATAATTTAATTACTCACTGTCCTAGTTTTCTCGTTAACCGTTCATTCTGTCTTGTTAGACCGTATTCATATTCGACTCACCCGAACGTTTGAAATTTTCAGTGTGGTAGTTTACCCATCATTGTTCTTGATACGTCCGCTGACACTGAGCCTCAGTCGGCTACTTCACTGGGTCACGCAGTCCATATGTAAGCGGAGCGCCTGCCGCACCGTACATTCTTCAGTGAGACTACTGATGGTTAGAAGAAATCGCAAAGCAATCGAGTCGTAACGTGGCCTCCGGCTACGGAAGCTTTGGCGACCTCGCTGAGCAGCATTTTTGGTGGATGCCATCTGTCAGGTTGGGATTATGGGGACGTTTCTACGAGGATAGCAAAAGCATATAGTGAACTCTCCAACCTACGTCACTTGTACCGATACAAAGGCTTACATCTGTCGATTAAACAAAGGGCTTGTGATGTATGTGTGCAATTAATTTTTTTTTCTACGATTCGGAGATCTGGCTCATTCATCTGAAAAGATGCCTTTAGATTAGATTTAGTATTCCTTCGCTATTGTCCCCACTAGTTAACTTTTATCAAGTGAACTAGCTTCATGAGCAACACCGTAGTCGGTCGGCGCGCATTTGCAAAATATGCCAGTTCACGACGGATAACCAAGTGTACGGTCTTCGCTGGTTGGATCATGCGCCCTATATGCCGCGTACTTGTTGACTCTTCCTCTTTCGTTCTGTTTGTTCGTTCTCTTTCTCTTCTTATTTGCTACACGTTGGTACTTAGTTATTACTGCAACTTTATGGACTATTGTCAGGACTAACTTTAACTTGAGCCATTGTACCCACGAATACGACTCAATACCGAAATTATCATCATTACGATGGTAGATTGTGAGACTCTGCATTGCTAGTTTTTACACATTATCGGACATTATTGTATCATGGTCGCTGGCAAGCTTAAATTTGTGAGATTATTTCCGTCTTCACTTCATAGGTTTGTCTTCATAATGACTCATTGGTGTATTTTGTATGTTCGGATTTATTTATTAGTTTTTCAGTTCCATGAATACTCTCAGGATGAACGGCAGCCCGAACCGTTGCACTGTCGAACAGGTGCAGCGCTGTATATGTTCCGTATACATGTTTCTTTAGATTGAGTGTTGTAATGTACGTTGTCTCGTTTTGTCCTATCAGTTCAGCATTTAATTGACGTCATGTTGCAAGCTGTAGAAAGCAAGACACTCCTTCAAATGCATTCATCACTATCTAGTGTAGCTCACATTGTGGGTGACGTGCCTCTTCAAACAGGATACATATTTTGACGCACAAATACCGAGGCAGATAACCAATTCGTGTTTCCAGTATGTGCATCTGCTAATAAACGCCTTCATTCTTATTTCGCCTTTCATCAACCATTGTGCTTTATCACTATCTATTCTTATCACTTTCTCTTTTTGAGTTAGTTTGGATTCTTCGGTTACGTGGCATTCGTTGATTCGGGCGATCTACCAGGAAATATATTTCTCATGTATCCAAACAATATGCTCACCTTCGTTGTCCAGGCGGGCTTCCTGTTCACCATCACCGTGTCCATTCCGCTTGTGTTCTTTCCGCTACGACAATCGTTACATTCGTTCCTGTTCCACCGTGTAAGACCTACTGCATCCATTCTGTTCTCTTTCGTACAAACGGACAAAGGGTGGTTCTTTTTTTTCTATATTTTGTGTTTGACTTGGAATATGGTTGCTAATTGATACTCTGCACCATACATCTCAACAGATCTGTTAGTATTGCATAACTCAACCGTGTGAGATTTGGCACATCCTCTGTTTGAAGGATTCCCATTGTCGGGTTATTTACCATGGGATTCGTTCCGTTTATTACTCTTAAACCTATCTCGTTTCGCTCACCTGGTTACCCTACCCCATTGACTCAAGCTGTCTTTCCTTTAGTTCACACAGTCAGTTATATGATCTAGTGTATATGCCACAACAGGGAGGGGGAAAGTGTGGATTACTTGAGATGGAGACGACAAAGATTTAGAATATCTTGATACGGCTTGATGTTATTGGGAAGCTGAACAGTTGTCTACTAAGCTACCTTCGTATGAGAAAGAATTTCTCTGTCATACACTCTATCTACTTTGTGTGACGCTTCGGTATTTGGCTAACATACGTTGCGTGACTGCTGAGATTCAATGTTTGTGGTCTGTACTAACCAGTTTGGAGAATTTTTTTATACGTTAACTGAAACTAGGTACGTTTAGGCAACGTCGTAGTCCCGGTCAGCCTAATGTCACTGTGTTTGAAGCTATGCCGATCTCATTATGTTACACCAAGAACCGGTTGCTAATCTGTTTGCATGTTGATTTTAATCTAATTCCATTTTCTGGGATGCCAAACAGGCTGTCATCCCAAGTCATGTCTGAAAAGATCTCTCGTGATAAACATGGATCCGACTGTCCTGATCCATATGACTGTTCGTTAACTACCTCCCGTGATGTGGGCTTCTTATGATGCCCTGATTATGTTCAGTCAGCGATGCCGCTCAATGCACCTTCTAGATTTGCCTCGCAAGATAACTGTCAGATGATTTGTTTGCCATCCTTCCGGATGTTTAGACTCGGCTTTGCACGCTCCTCCCCCCTGACTAGCCACCGGCAACCGCTGAGTCTGGTTGCAACTCAAAACAGACGTTTATTACCCCTCCTTAAGTAACAACTACCCACCATCCGTGGAATCATTTTGTTGGAACTCCTCTGCAGAGTCACCAGGTGGTGCGTTCTATTTAAGCACCTACCTGTACACAGCATTTGACCACTAGTTCATGTTTGTAAGTTATCAATTATCTGACTCCTGCTAATTACACCAGAATCCCGAGCGAATGTGTGTGTGATTTTCTCAACGTCGTGGTACTAGATTAAGTGAAATAATTCGGGGGTAACTAAAATTTATTGCTATTCATATGGGCGGTACAAGTGGTGCTCATTCGTTCGAGCTCTGTTTACTCCGAACGCCGCTTATACCAGTTTGGTTCGGTTCACATCTCCATCTGGTGTATCGTCTGAAAACATTCGGCTTCTGGGATCTAAGCTAATATTTCATTATTCAATAATGTAAGATACAGGTCATTATCGCGTCTTGAACAGTCACTTAGTAAGACCTGCTGGTACAATTTACCGAGTTATTGCTAGCATATTATAGACTCTGCTTATCTTGTCTTTATTTGTGTCTAGAAGCCCATCTCAATCTCTGGCTCATAGTTTCAGTTCAAGCAACTACGCCGACTGTTCAGGTGACCTAAACTGCTGATATTGTTTTTGCGATCGTTGTGTGCATGTGATACTTCTTGGGATTTCCCGTGTACACCTGTGCACTGTTCGCTTCTCAGTTGCATGTGGTCCAGCCGTCGGTAATGGACATACTTGAATTGCTGAGCACACGCCAATCCAACCGCACGACGCGGCACAATAAGACGTGTACATTTCCTAATTAGAAAAAAGCGCTTGACTGGCTGTATGTACAATGAGCTAGTCGAAGTGCGACGAAGTAATGTCCAAGTAACCAACCACTGTCTCAGTCGGTTGAAGCTTGCAGCCTGATTCTGGGGATTCGGCATCAGAAGCGACTCCCACATCGTGAGACGCAGCTGATTCGCGTATTACGTTGTCCGACTCTGAAATCCATTATCCAGACTGATGTGTAACCTCCGGCCACTTTGTAACGCCCTGTTCCTTGTAACTTATTGTCTTTTTGACAACCGCGACTGATTAGCGACCTCTCTGGTAGAGTTCGTCAGTTACACATGCGGCTGTCACCTTAGTATGTCTTCCAGCGGTGATATGCTGTACTTGTTCGGCCGAGTTGTCTGTGAAGTGAGTGCATTTAATGACGCGAGGCAGTGAAAGCCGTAAGGAAGCTGTCTTGCTGATGACGCCTTACTTTCACTTACAGCTCGGTTGTTTGTTTGTAAGATGTAGGCACCTTGATGTTGAATGATTGAACATGAAGTAGCTATTTTTAGCAGTTAGGCTCCCTTTCCTTCTGCTTTTTTCTTTCTAGCCAAGACTTGGTTTTTTCTTCATGATTGTGTAACAGTTAAGCATCGATGTGAACCAATGATGTGTTGCTTCCTGTGATGGTAATACTGATGAATGAGCTGTGCCCAAAGATAGTAAATTATCTTATTTTCTGCGCAGATATCCCATTCGCTCTTTACGCCATATTCACTCCTACATTATAGTGTTTCGGCCGGCTCTGTCGAGTTCTTCAATTTATAATTATGTTTAACATAAAATGCCGGCGGTTATCGGCACCGGCAATTCTGCAATGTTCACCGCAAGAACTATAAGAATAGGAAGAAAATAAATACCGCAGTTTGCAGGAGAGGGATTAAACCTTTCTTCAAAAAAGCTCATTATCTGGTCTCAATAATTCAGTCAGATTCTAACTGAGAGCACTGAGGGCTTATCAGCTCATTTTTTTGTGTAAACTGTGTAGGTTTGTTACGTCACAATTTGTTTCCTGTTCTACCTTCTCCATGTGTGATGATTTTCTTTGGGTTACCGGTGGCGTCTGTTTTGTGCATTGAGATTGATGGCAAGTGTTTCGCTTGTCTCTTCATTTTACTCTTTTGTTTTCCAGACTCCTTCTTTGATAGTTGATGGCGAGACTGGGGAAGACGGTTCAGTGCCCACCAAGCGGTTCCGTCTAATGACCGTCGGCATACTTATCACGTGTTTCCTGCTCAGTTTGACTACGAGCAAAAGTAGGCGGTTTTTTACTAGTTCGTACATCCGAATTTTCTTTCATCTGCTTCGTAAACTTTGACCACCCTCCGATTCTGTTGGGTATTAAGTCATGTGTTTGCTTACATTCACTTTGTAGAGACCGCAGGGACTTAGATTCGTTACTGCAGTGCAGAGTACAGATTTCACAGGCTTATATGAGGTTGCAATTATTTTGCTGATACAGATAGGTTGATCACCTTCATCGAATTGTCGTGACACCTAATTGTATGCTAGTGTGCATAGGGATAATTTGTATATACTATTGCTTCTTCCTAGTTCTGTTTACTCTTACGTGCAACCAGAACTAATCATTCTGTCCGATTAGCCTAGGGGCCCCTGTTCTTGATGTTTCTAGCTGTGCTTGGTAACCACCTGCGCC
>LOND01002902.1:45796-56733 GCA_014220965.1 Paragonimus kellicotti | reverse complement strand
CACTGTATTCAGGCGTGACCTTCCGAGATATGTTCGTGATACTGATTTACTCATGAACAACTGTATTCAGGCAATGGGTAATCTCCGACTATTGGTCCCAGATATTGTGATTTTCAAATAGGTAGTTGGATCTATTCAGCGTGACATCTACCGGAGGAATACTTGGGCTGGGACATACATGCAGCTTGAAATCGGTACTGCGACTGCATATAAAAGGGAAATGGTGCGCACACTGTGTGACTGGGAAACATGACCTTGCACTAATGAAGACTTAGCAGGTGACTGTAGTTTTTCCTTCTCAGCGGTCGTCCGAAAGGATTTATGGTAATATCCGACGCGAGTGATTCTAGGAGTGATCTCTACTTACAGTCCCAAGAAAACGGCAATCTGACACCTATCGTATTAAAGATATGGTATATATCGATCAGCTAGACAGCGTTTGAGGTCAGCTATTGTCTGCACATTCTCTGCTGCAAAATCAGGAGTTGTACAGAATGTTCCAAGTCTTCACGCTCCCGGCCAAGAAATCAAAACCTTGGTTAGCCAAATCTAATAACTGGTCTGCTGGCAATAATGTGTAAGCGGAGCATCTTAAGTTGACAGACTTCAACACCAGCGCAGAACCAGGACTTGCATGCACTTATCAAAATGGAATCAATAAGCGGTTACGCAATCAGCAGTCACCTTGACCGCACATACCCGGGAGGTGTCAGCGTCATCGGCCGGCAAGCCTCAGCTAAACAGTCGTGATGTTTTACACTCAGGTCAGGATCAGACTGCCACCCTGTGTTACGCATAAAAAAGGACCGTTTGTGATTCTGATGGTGTCTCGGTAGTTACCGAACGGGTTTTAATTTTGTAGGTGGTTTGTGGTTCAAATTTTTGGTACGTTCGACTAGTCTGTCGTAAAAAGCGGTACACGTGTGACGAACTCCGCTACAGAATAAATTGTGCAGTGTCAGTTGTTCCGTCAACTTCAAATTCACAACGGGGACTGGTTGTTTCACTCTTCATTCTCTACTCGAAGACGACAGAAATTGGTGGGGAAAATGGTAGCACATGGACGACCTTTACCCCACAGTTGAATGATTGATATCGTAAGGAATCTATTTGTACCAATCATTTATCCACAGCTACTTCCTAACAGATTCAGTGGTTTAAAACCATGACATTCTTACCGTTACATTCTTACCCTAAGCAATAAAACGCCGTCGTCTGGACGAGCGTCGACAGCTGCGCATTCTCGACAAAGTGTCCACGATGTCACCCCCACATTTATTCTTGCTATAAAACTTAACAACGATTCTATTTGTTAGAATGCCCTACACCTGATATACGATGTAGAGTTAGGAGGAGATGAACAGCTTTTACGTTTTCTGTTTGATAACGGAACGTTACAACACAAACCTGTACGCCGAAACACTTATGCGCTGATGATGCCACCTCGCTTGGTGAGTCTACATAAGTGAGTGGGCATCGGTGAGGCATCAGTCAAACGGTATTATCTCGAGTTATTTAAGCGTTCATACGCAACAAGACTGAGACGGATTGCTGACCGTAAAACCAACGAATCAAAGCAAAAATGAACCTGATTAGATGCTCACATCCATTGTCGATTATCTGTTTGTAAGATGCGTCGAATGTTCCTTTTTTCCAATTCAGCTGTACAACTCACTCACGACTTGACACACTAACATGCTTATTGCTGTATCATGTGAGGTCGACTTTGATGTAGTGAACAATTCCTTGTCTTGCTTGTCTAAACGACTCGTCCACCATCACTTATCATGTTTGTTCACATCTGTTTCATTGATGTGTCTGTTGTGAGAGTGGCGTTTATTGTGATGTGGCGCTAATGAACAGGAAGGTCAACACAGATGTCTTGCCTAACAGCATTTAATGAACTCCGAATGAGTTACCCAAGAACTGGCGCCATTAAACAAGGGGCGCAATCACTGCGATTTGACCACACTTATTTGGCTGACTGTTCTATACAG
The DNA here is from genome assembly GCA_014220965.1 of Paragonimus kellicotti. Lineage (NCBI taxonomy): Eukaryota > Metazoa > Platyhelminthes > Trematoda > Plagiorchiida > Troglotrematidae > Paragonimus > Paragonimus kellicotti. The sequence continues at coordinate 54,736 of LOND01002902.1, read as the reverse complement.
TGTATAATCCGTTGCCCTACTTGTGCTTGTCTAGCTCACTGTGTTTTTCTTCCTTTCCGGAGACAGGGCACATTACTACATTCAGGATTGTTCGACCGCCAACAAGTTTGGCATCAGAACAGAGAGGTAACAATTACTCTGACCGGTCCATGAGAACTGATGGTTTTTGGAGCGCTATTCGAGTAATTGCAAACTATGACCTCGTAATGTGCATAGGTCACAGGTACAAACCTTTGAATTGTTACGCAATGCGATGTAACAGCTTAATCGAACCGTAATCACTTTCATATGAAAAACACGTGTGAACGGGAAACAGTGTATGATGCAGATGACCCGCGATGATCGCTCTCAAACCGACGCTCGGTCATGGTCGGTTTTGTTCTTGTTCAGACTCAGTAGGCAGAGTTAGTCTACAATGAATGGTGCTCATCGAAGTCAGCGTAATGCAGGCAAGTCAAGCATAAAGTATTGTCCTGTCACCAACGCCTGTCATAGATCTAGTGTCCCAGTAAATGCTAGCTTGACTTGTAACACGGAAATATCACCGGTTAGATTCTTGGCCAGACCAGCTATAACTGACATGCCGAACCAAGGATCTGACAAATCATGAGGTGTTAGTTTGGGTGGAAGAATCATGAAGAATTACGTAGTAGACAACTCGATGCTGTATGGTCGTAGCCAATGCAGCACGGTTACCTAAAGTGGGCTATGATCATCAAGATTAACGGGGTGTCCACAGGTCACATGCCAATCAGGACGGAATCCATATCAGAGTTACGACTAGCCACGATTACCGCTAGAATGGATGAAATGGTATCGACGGATTATGAATGTCGTCCAGTCTCAGCACGGCTGGAACAACCAGACGTGCACCGTGTGACTCTGTTAGGATATGAGGGTTCCAAAAGGAAGTCAAATCATTGTGGAATGTTCGTTTATTTTTCCGAGGCAATGTTCACTCACATGCGGGCGTTCGTTCACGTATGTAATCTACTTCACTACTTTGGAATACCAACATCTACATGAAGTATTCTTGTGAGGTCTCAGTCAATCAGATAGCTCCGTCTCTGCTACTGTCACACGGGTTGCTGTCAGTGATACTTTCAGACAAGTTCACCTTAACAGAGCGACTGAGTCAATCAGAACACCGCTGAGCCAAATTCACACGATTGGATGGACTCGAAAACAGTTGTAGTTGGTACTAAACATAGTTCACAAACGAGATAAGTAAACCCACACAATGGTGCGTATGTGTATGCATATGATTTATTGATCCAAACGATCTACCTCTGATTCGCCAGTTTTCAAGCAACATCCCACGGTGCTTCACAGCAGATATTCTTTAGCACATTTGGTAACAAAAGTGGTTACTACAGTACTCCTGGATTATTCTATGGATGGCGCAATTAGAAATACCACCAAAGAACAACGGTACTAGAAACAAAAGGCATTGAAGGACTTGGACAAATAGTCTGCTGTACATTCTTAAAGGTTGGATAAAACACCATCCTTCTCATGTGATCCCAGGTTTTTCAGTTAGAAAATAGCCAGGATGGAACATCAGGAAAAACAGGTAACGAACAATTCCCCGGCAAAGTCGACCAACTCCAGTCTACATCCGGATCAGTCAAAAGTTGGAGCGCGGCCTCGTACACGTTCTTGGGATGGCTTTTCAAATCTACCAAACAATCATCCAGGTAGTCAGCTGCAATTCAATGCCCTGAAGTGTGCTATGTCGCCAGCTGAATGCAAGAAAACCGCTCGGTTGCCCTTGCCTTTAGTTCAAGCCAAATTTGGCAAAGAGCCGGGGGAGGACCCAACCAGTATATTACCCCCTGATCGCAAAGATTCAACGATTTTTGAAACATGGAGAAAACGAAATTACACTTCTCCCAAAATTTTTAATCGCAATTCATTGTTTCCTTACAACCATGGTCCAGTTACAAGGTATCAGCAGTCTGACCCCACACGTGAAGTCCGATTGCTTCAATCCGAGAATCTGTCACAAAACCACAGACACACAGTGGCTCCTGTACTCTCTACCTTCTCCCCCAAGGTGACGAAGAAACCCGGTTACTCAAACGCAGTTGTGACTAACCCCACAGTTCTACCAATGCATATGTCCCAGCCACTTGGAGCAAACAGGGACTGCCTAATTAACCCCACGCAAAAACGTTGTCATTCTGAGCCACCCCCAGAGGCGCGGTTTGTGGCCCAGGCAAAGGATAAAATACCTGAAATGGCAAAACAGCCTCATCAAATCTTTGGAACTTCACTTAAACAGACACCTAATGTAAATAAACCGAATGAACTGACGAGCATAACTGATCGGTTGCAACAACGTTCAGAAGAGGCGGCTTTGTCAGTCCTGAGTTTGAATCCCACTTTCCCTATTATAAAGAACAGCTTCGGTGATCGAAAAGCTTCTGAAATCTCAAAGGTGGCAGATGATCATCTTCCCAAACGCACTGCTCCATCCACAGAAATACTACGACTCTCATTTACTTCAGTTCCAAATAGTTCCGCTACTCAAAATCAGGCCTGCACAACAGTTACAACATTTGCCTCCGGATTCGAGCCACTTACTGTCTATCGACCAACTCTGTCACCCACTAGCAGACCGGCATCAGCTGCTCTCAACGATCAAGAAATGACACTCGGCAGGAAATCTGTGAATCGGTACAACAGCTGGAATAATCGAATGTTGAGCCATGACTTCGAAACACTAAATGTTCCAGAACCGGACCGTGACTTGTTAATTCACTCATCTAGCTTGTCTAGACAACGCGATGTACCGTCGCTCCGGGTGGATCGACCGTTTATCCCGTATCTTAACGAACAAACAATGACGGGCTACCTGAGGGTTGGTACGAATTCAGATCTACAACCATCAATGCCGAAGGAATCGTCACGAATTGCACAAGCATTAAAAAATCAAACACCAGAAAGTAGTCAGTCTCGGCTAAGTAAGTGTTGTTATTGTTGCCATAATTTCATGAAACTTTGTTACGTATCCACTCTTACTTTGCATAACCATTGAAGTAATACGAATGTAAACCTCAGTATCTAGAACTCATCTCTGCACAGATACATTTAGCTGGTGAACACGAATGGTTTAAAATGAGTGGTTACGAGGTAAGTACTAATCGCAGGTCAATCATAGATTGTTCGACTTGCCCACTTTGAGTAGAAACACCGTGGGCACTAAGATCGTTTTTGTTGAACCTTACCGAGCATGTTCACCCCTACTGTACGTCGACTACGATTTAGTTATGCCCAACTTATCACACAACTGGAAAGTGAGTATGGCCGAACGTTCAGGAGTGTTGATTTGTTTGTACTTAGTGCGAGATCGACGGAGTAATGGTGAACCCAAGGTCGTTTCATAGTACAACAGTGGAATTCTTGCACGTGGTCGGAACATAGTGACATATTACTGTAAAGAAAATAGCTTGAGTCTATAATATTCTCTATCGTTGGTAAACTTAACGCTAACGTGCTTAGATATTGCGTTCAGTTTTTGGACCACCCACCCACCAACTGCTGCAGCATACGTACGTACATGGCAGAGCAACAGTGCAATATGTTAATTTAAAACCACTTGTTTATATGACTGAATGAATTGGTGTCTGTTGACTCACGAGATGCGTCTGCTTTAGATGGCTGAAATCATGCGCGTCAGATACCGCAAATCTGGTGTCTATTCATTTCATTAGTTATGGGTTGCAAACAATGTCGAGCTGTGCGTGATCAATGGGTTCATTTACACGACGGGTACAGTACTGGTGCTGGTGACGGGTTCAGTGAAAGGTTCCGAAAACGCGGGTGGGGTATAAATACGTTGAGCGTCACCATGATTGCATTAGGGTGTAACTTTCAAATGAATCATCAACGGTATACGGGTAACAAAGCATGGAAGACAAGGCCAAACAAAACAGTGCTGCTGGCAAGTTGACGTTGCATTAGGAGTGTAAACGTCAGGCAGAGATAAACAGTAGTAGTGTAATATAGCAATGAAGATAATTGTACGGTAGACCCTGCAAACAGCGACAGGCAGGAACAGCCGTATAGTGAGGTGGTAGATCGTACATCACCAATAAACTTGTGTAAGCTGACTAATAAAATAAAAGTGCATTCGGGAAGGTCAAGAGACCTAGCTTAAGCAGACGTGTAGTGAATTCTGAATCATGAGCACGTGCCCGTAGCGCACACGTACGCGCTGCTTGTGAGCAAACATAACATGTCACGACCGTTCCGACGACTCCCATAAGCACAGAGGCAAATAGTTTAGCATCTGCTTACCACCGCAGCTTGGAACGAGCAAAAAGACGTTACATTCTTAGAGATGAACAGTCGAAATAACCATAGGTTAACAGCAATTCAGGACAGTGCTAGGACCCAGATTGGTCAGTGTGGATGTAAATGTTAAGGCATGTGATCAGTGTCTAAGCAACTTTGTATTGTTTTGGCCGCGAAAGACTACGAATTTATTTATCATACGAAATCCATTACAAGTTATGTGAAGCCTTAAAAAAAGGCGACGTGAACACTAATTTGTATGACTGATGTATATCCGCCCCTAATGGACAGCAGTGTACCATCTTTCGACTTGATAACACGTCCCATGCAGTGCTTGCACACCACTCGAATAATCGCTTCTGGTCCCTCGTCTCCATGGTGTCGAGACTTGCTCTTTATTTCCAAGACTTATATGCCATACTACTAAAAAATGAAGATGCATGTTGTACAACAGTTTCAACGGCAAAACCTGCTCACCTACAACATACGTTAACCACGAGACTCATTCGCTTTGCAAGGGTTAAATGGAGTTTTCAGATAGAATAACTGCCGGATGGTTATGCTAATGATGCACGGTGAGTCCTGCAAAGCTGGCTGGGCGCGAAAGTCCACTTAAGGTTTCTTTGGAAAACTGGCAACAGTTCGCAACCTGAAAACCCGAACGGTAATGAAAATACAGACTTAGACGGTTGGGTCTTGCATTCCGTATATCGACAGAGCGTCTGTCGTAAGTTGCCTTGTTCATTGTAATTAGGGATAGTTGGGGAAACTGTGAGGCAACCTAGCCGACAACGTGATCATGGGTTATGAAAATTTTGACCCCCCACTCACCCAGTTCAGTAGGAGCGGTGGGTACCACCTTTCAGAATGAGAGGGTTCACGATCACTAACGCCGCCGGTTGGAACCGCCCACTTCTGTATCAGTGTGCTGCAATCATTGGAGAGCCTGTATCCTCACAGTTATTTTTTCTATTCCATGAGTCATAATTAGGCTTGTCTAGGTTCTTCCTCTTAATACATTGTAAATGTTCATCAGTCAGTCTCTTTGTAGACTGTGGTCAGGATTAACGACTTGTGACGTTGGACAATGCTCAAGGCTAGAAAGGTGTGTATCACAGTGGCTATCTGCTGATATGGGTGCACACTCGTAAGAATGCAAATGGTGCACTAGCGTCCGTGTACCTTGTTAGATTTTCTTGTCAGCATGGAACCCAACGGCAGACAGTGGCGCGATGTTTTGGAGGTTGGCAATGAAATGTCGAAAATAAAAACTGCTTTGTTAGTTGAAATCGTTTTACAGATCTAAAGGCAAATACTTAGAGAGCAAGTGCGTTGAAACTTGTCGAGAAATCCAAGCAGTTAAAAGGCCTGTAATTGAAATAAATTAACGAAATGGAAGTGGCAAGTTGAGTGGTCTCGGCAAACAAGGTGATGTAATTACGTGTGAGAAACGTTGTGAAAAGAACCCGTCCGAAGAAAAGGAGCTATACGCTTACCAGAACAAAGCAACGCTAGTCGGCAACTGTTTTCGTTTATGTGATCGACCTCGCATAACTCTCAATACTTTTCCCAGTTATCGTGCCTCCTTCTTATATAAACTTAAACAAACCAACGGATTGCAAGCGACCCGCTGAAGAGACCTGAGTAAATCGAACTGGCTGCGTAAAACGCCGATTGCAGTCAACGGCATCAATTGCCTGTACAAACCCGTCTTCAGCCGTCACGGGGCTATGGTGAATGCTTGCTCATCTGCGAGCTTCAACCTCAGATTTTATAATTCTTACTTTATTCTAACTTTTTTGACTGCTTTGACACTATCCTCTTCATCAGTAAAATGATGTATTCCGAAAACAAATTTGCCACAGTTGTATGATTCGTGTTTCGAAAAAAAATCACTTTAAATTGAACACTACACGTAACTGATCGCACATTTCGTGTTCCCATTGACTGTCCGGCCAGCCTGTTGCAAACCTGAAGCCATAGAAATGAGTTTTGCCCTTATAAAACCCCATCAGCAGTGGATACCCTTACAATGAGTGGCACTTAACTTTCGGGCACTCCTTCATGGAACAATCGTCCTGACTACACAACTCTTACTCTATTGACCTCATATTAGGCATCACCGAATTTTCATTTCCAAATCCTAGTCCTATCAAGAATATACAGTAATGATGAATTTTAACGAGAGAAAAACTTCAGCTTAGTGTTTTCATCGAAAGGGGATGGATGATAGGCTGATGTGACCGGTGGAGTTGCGCTTAATTTTCAGTGACGTTAAAATCATATCGAGAGATCTGTCCTAAAAATTGACTCCGTATTCAGTTTGTTAGGAACGGAGAGAAATTGAGTGGCATTCCGAGAGCAAACTTGAAACATGGGCTTCATCACAATGGTCTATGCTTATTGACAAACCAAAAACTGCGCTCAAAACCTCTAAGCTTGACATTTGTGCGCATTAGAAATTATTCCTTCATTCATATGATGAGTTTTAATGAAATAAATTTGAGATCCTAAAGAAACAGTGAATGATGGCACAAATAGTCGAGACTTGTATTGGCGACAGTGGCTTAAAATCCGCCCGAACCACAAACACTATCAGTTTGGAAATTGTACAACAAAAGTGTCCAGTGAACTGCTGGCATTTGACTGATCTCCGCTTCTCCTTTGTATACGGTTGGCGGCGTCCATTTCCCGAATAACCCGTCACAGTAGCCAGAGGTTAAGAGAATCCGCACGTTAGCAACACAACAAGGAGTATGCGCCGCATCACTTGGGATTCCACTCACACACTTCGTATCCAAAGCGAACCTGCAGAAATAAGATTGAGAGATGTGTGTGTGTCCAGTCGGTTAGTGCTGGTCAGCCAGATGGTACATCAGAAAGGAATTTCTAGTGGTATGACGACATATATAACAGCATCCGAACGGATCAAGTTACCTAACAGACCTGGAGCACCCAGACGTCGAATATTCAGCAGGTGATCCTCTGTAAGTAATTCTATTTAAACACTGCCTTTTGAGTTCGGAACAATGATGGATGGAAATTCGGTCAAATATAAGCTAAGTATGGTTGGGATTAAAACAGTCGTGTTTCACAATTGTGAAGATTTTGCAGTTATCGAGGATCAACCCCCAGGACTATGTTTTCGCCTTGATACTCGCATGTGAAATTATAATTAAAATTACAGACTTACGTAGACGTCTAAGCAATGCCAGCCCTGTCCACAAAGTCCCACGGCTCACGAACGCAAGCTTCCTGCTGAAATCCAAAAACGGGACACGCTGGTTAGCTGCATTCGCTTCACTTTTCCCCGGAGTCGGCAAATAGTGGAAACCACGTCAGTCATATTGTAACACGTCAGGTATCCGTACTGTTGCTTAGGGACCATGACCTTAAAAATTTCCCCGTTGAGTGGATTGAACAAGACTGCTGCAAAAAGTCTTCTAGCACAGGTTAACGAATCTCCCCCCATACTTTTAATAAAAGTACGGTGTGGGCATTATTGCACACCTTCGAGACGGCTTCGTGTTTCTAGATGAAGGAAACTAACTAGATCATTGTAAGTTTCCAAAGGAAACCGTCATTTCTCAATGCATATTTATCAAGCAGTCTTTCTTTTTTGGAATCGTTCAGTGGCCGTGCAAACCTCTGCCATGTCTGGAGCAAAAGCAGGTGTACCTAATGAAATAAATTTGAGATCCTAAAGAAACAGTGAATGATGGCACAAATAGTCGAGACTTGTATTGGCGACAGTGGCTTAAAATCCGCCCGAACCACAAACACTATCAGTTTGGAAATTGTACAACAAAAGTGTCCAGTGAACTGCTGGCATTTGACTGATCTCCGCTTCTCCTTTGTATACGGTTGGCGGCGTCCATTTCCCGAATAACCCGTCACAGTAGCCAGAGGTAAGAGAATCCGCACGTTAGCAACACAACAAGGAGTATGCGCCGCATCACTTGGGATTCCACTCACACACTTCGTGTCCAAAGCGAACCTGCAGAAATAAGATTGAGAGATGTGTGTGTGTCCAGTCGGTTAGTGCTGGTCAGCCAGATGGTACATCAGAAAGGAATTTCTAGTGGTATGACGACATATATAACAGCATCCGAACGGTCGAGTTACCTAACAGACCTGGAGCACCCAGACGTCGAATATTCAGCAGGTGATCCTCTGTAAGTAATTCTATTTAAACACTGCCTTTTGAGTTCGGAACAATGATGGATGGAAATTCGGTCAAATATAAGCTAAGTATGGTTGGGATTAAAACAGTCGTGTTTCACAATTGTGAAGATTTTGCAGTTATCGGGGATCAATCCCCGCCTTGATACTCGCATGTGAAATTATAATTGAAATTACAGATTTACGTAGATGCCTAAGCAATGCTAGCCCTGTCCACAAAGTCCCACGGCTCACGAACGCAAGCTTCATGCTGAAATCCAAAAACGGGACACGCTGGTTAGCTGCATTCGCTTCACTTTTCCCCGGAGTCGGCAAATAGTGGAAACCACGTCAGTCATATTGTAACACGTCAGGTATCCGTACTGTTGCTTAGGGACCATGACCTTAAAAATTTCCACGTTGGAGTGGATTGAACAAGACTGCTGCAAAAAGTCTTCTAGCACAGGTTAACGAATCTCC
>LOND01002902.1:26218-36527 GCA_014220965.1 Paragonimus kellicotti | reverse complement strand
GCCCGTGTGAAGAAGGGGAGCGTTAAGGCAAAAAAAAAACCATTACTCATGCGCCCAAATTGTGTGAGATTACTCTTACTATGATATGTTAAATACAGAACAGACAACGTTTTATTGAGTGATTTCAATTTTCAAAAGTTGTTTCTTTTTGTGGACACCAACCACTTTTCGTTTACCGTATGTTTTCACTGAGAAACAATCGAACTAATCTGGCGGTCGGTACAACCAGAGGAAAGTTGATATTCCATTGAGGCTTGCTCGCTACCAAACTGAACCTCCAACATCGATTCATAGTGTGTGCAGCGTTATTAAGGTTGTTCGTCATTTTCGCACATCTCAAACACCTCTGAACTTAGACTTCTCAAATTCAAAATAGGCTACTCGAAATCAGATAGTTATCAAATACATTCAAGCATGTAGGATCGAATGCACAAACCTGATGATATGTCATTTGGCGCGCTTGAAAAGGATAAAAGGTTAACAAGAGTGGCACGTGTTGGGTGTACAGAGGACTATATATTTATGACACGAAAAGCCCTTCATTTCTTATCATTAATCTATTTCGTTCTTCCATACTTTCTAGTAAATCTTACGGTATGTTGACTTCCTATGTTCAGCAAGTATCCCTGCATTTCGCTCTCAATTCTCGAGTTTTATGGAAAAGCCCGTTGCTTTCGTACGCGCACCTCGTACTAGATACCAGCACTTGATGGACATGCTTAGGCTCCGGATTGTGATCTTGTCAGTCTATTAAATGCAGTTAGCTAATTAACCGTCTCGATTCTGTAACGTAGATATCCACTCAATAAATAGTTGGCGCACAATGAAAGGTCACCTAAAGCAATCAGTTATTTTCATGATCAGAAATGCCGTGTTGTCAACTTTGAGTGTTGTTCACCGTAGCGTAAGATGAACTGAAAGTTTTATCAAGGTCAGGTGGGTACAGCAATCGCAACAGTCTCCCGTCTACGTGAAATAGACGAAGATGGAGAATGTAGAGGTGAATGAAGTGGTCATAAACTCATATCATTAGGAACCACGAGTGGAAAAATGTGGCACTCAGTGATGAAGAAGAATTGATCTTGACTGTCAAGAAAATCTAGTGTGCTACTGGCGTGCAGTCAGGAAGAAAGAGAAGGTTTTAAATAGCCAAAGTTTCCACAGCAACTCTAGGTTGGTTTGCAGAAAATTTCTGCCTGTCTACTAATTGTCACTGCATAACCTTGCTAATGGCAACGATAAACTGACTCGTAATCAATCCTCTTCTGTTAATTTATAAATTGAACATCTACCTCTGACTACATCTACACTGAAGGAGCTGACATGGGAACAGTGACAACTCAGAAACTCGACTCATCTGTGAACGATTTTGTGAACAGGGCTTACAACCAACTGCTGAGATTAATGGCACCTGTTGGAGGTGCGCGATGTAAACTCAGCCCAGTCACGTTTGTGCACGCTGGCTGGAACAGTGTGACAGATTGCGTCCTTCAAAAAAGCCAAAAGCTTGACCTTTTCCTTTCGTGGTTCCGGTTATCTTGAGTACTTCTGAATACAAAGCAACAAACCCAACCACACCCTTGCAATTGTTGTGATAACCTCATTGCTGGGACAGGACGAAGTTTACGACCAACTGTTATTTAACTAAACGATGGTTGTGGTGAGTTTATTCCAATGGACAGCAGTTGTGAAGTGAGAACCATTCGAAGAAGAAATCAATCCGCCCTCCAGTTTAAGACATTGAGGTAACTACTGCGAAGAACCAAAGCCCAAATCAGGCAGATTACACACAACACTCAAGTGAACCATCGTGGATGAAATTAACCGGACGGAGCAGAAAGGTGACGACTGAAAGTCGGCAACAAGTGACACTAGTCAAACAGCGGAAGTGTGTACGAAATACACACAGTAGTCTCATTGCGACATGGGCTGGAATTCAGGTTTGAAAACATAAGTGGACTATCGTCGGACTGTAAGTGCGAAGTTGACAACAAATCACTTCATCTCAGTAGATGACTTTTTACCGTACAATAGCTGTTCTTCAATTTGTCAATCAGGATTCGATCATTCCAGCGGGTAATCAATCGCGCTGTTTAAACTCGAAATTCCACAAAATTAACTTCGTATACTAAATGCTTGAACCGCAAGTTTCCGTTTATCAACATTCCGGAATGGCTGTGTTAGAATTGGTTCCTCAGTCCGGATATTTTTCATTTTCTTGTAACCCAAGGAGCTGAACAAGCCGCAGACCATAGCACCGTAATGCTAATCCATTTTAGCATTAACCTCTGGTCCAGCATGCAAATCCTACACTAGTCCTGAATTAACTATAGGTTTTACATAACAGCATTCTCACAGTTTTTATGCCCAATCTTTGGTATTCATATAACTTTCACACTTCTGCCTGTTCCACATTTTGTGGCTAATTTGTCGGGTTTAAAAGAGCTTTTGTACGGTTTTATTCAAAATTCCATTTCTGTTCCACTATGTTCTGATCCTGTTATCAGACACATTTTACAACTTGTCTTGGCTGGACGAATCAAACTCCAATACAGGACCCACGATTCAAACCAACTAGGCACTGAACATAAAAGTGTAGCTAAATTAGGCAATAAAAAACAACTATACTACTTACCGTCTTGAATCATATATTATTGCACCTAAATTGTCTAAAACCTGATCATAACCTCTTAAGAGATACGTTGCGTGATCACTGGCCTGCCACCCGATAGTATGTAATAGACTATGGATAAAGGAGCAAAGAACAATCCTTCTAATGTTACTTAAAGTATAAGAGTCCCTAAATTTCATACGAGCGAGTTCAAGATCTGAAGATCCTCACTTCCGAGGCCGTTGCGCATCCATTCATTATATCCCGATGACTAACAGCGAGTGAAACACAGTTAGAGATATTCGGAAAAGGTTGAGATAACCTCACCACATACATTTCGTGATAACCCGAAGATAATATACCACAGCGTACGCCTCACAAAAAGTTCCACACAATGCACAATTTTGGACCGTGAGTCTGTGATTGATACCTATCGAATATGCGCGACCTAATAAACTGCCTGATCATGTATACTATCTATCCACAGTACTCAATACTTATCTTCCCACAAAGTGCGCACATTCCATGAGCATTAGATTCTACAGGTCACATCTATGTTATATTCTATCTCCATATTTATGTCCATCGATTAACATAATCCCACATCTTTATCCTCCTGAACCGTTTTTTGCGAGAAAACAATGCACTCAATAAATATTTACTTGATGTTGAGTCACGTTGAGTTTGTCAGAAAGCCACTCACCCAACTTAAGCCCTGCATGTTGATCAAACCACTCAACAGGACAGCGACGACCTCAAGAAGGCGAGAGAGAGCATATGCTGATCTATCGATCCATTCTCAAACCCACCTCACCAGATAGCCACACTCTTAAAGAATAACGTCTGGAGCCCTTTACTGCAGAAACAGAAATTGAATTTATTACATCTTGTGATGAGATCAATGCCCCGTCAGATAGTTCATCGATCTGACTACATCCTATTGTCGATATCATATTATGAAATTAGCGTGTATATACATATGTCACAACTGTGGCACCACGGCGCGGACACAGGTCACGAGGTCAACATAGATCATGCGAAAGTGGTCGCACGGGCAAAGATGAAAGGGGAACGGCTTGTACTGGAGGCTCTCTGTTCGCGGGACTCGTTCAATTGACTCGTAAATATAGGCAGCCACTATGTCAGCATCGTTGACACTGAAACGAAAGACGAACGAAGACGGACCGACAGGCGAACACGGTGAGCGGCAGAACAATCTCATTCCAACACATTTATTTGTTTGATAACGGATCCTAGTGTGGATTTGAAACGTCACAATAAATCGTTCACTACTCAGTGTGCTCTTTTTTCAGGTGATGAAAAATCCGATGGTGAAATTACGACCATTGTGATTACTGATGAGTAGTAGGGGATTTGGTTAATTTCAAGTTGAACATCACCCACAATTGATCGCAGCTGTCGCATTCCCATAGACTTTCCAGTCGGCCCCTTTCGAAAAGACCTAATGTGAGGTCAATGGCGCAGTGGTAAACACGGTTGCCTCATGAAAAGAATGGCCGGAGTTCTAGTCCCGGCAGTGGCAAGGATATGCACTACTGACGAGCTCTAATGAGAGCGAAACTCGAGTCTAGTGCTTCTTTTCGAAAGGGGCCGACTGGAAAGTCTATGGGAATGCGACAGCTGCGATCAATTGTGGGTGATGTTCAACTTGAAATTAACCAAATCCCCTACTACTCATCAACAATCAAAATACCGCTCGACAAGTCAATGATTTCTGTGATTTCAACTTGGAGAGAAGTCCTAGTCGAGGGGTCATCGATTGGAGTTAACAGACAGTAACTGTGTCTCCCGTCGAGGCGATCGGGCAACCTGATCATTACTCACAAGCGAAAGTGGTTGAGCGTTCACATATGATAATTCGGTCGTGCCTAATGTGAGGTCAATGGCGCAGTGGTAAACACGGTTGCCTCATGAAAGCATGGCCGGAGTTCTAGTCCCGGCAGTGGCAAGGATATGCACTTATGATTAGTCAACAACAGCATCACTTGGTATTGTCGGTTTGGCTGATTAACCCTTCCCATCTCCAGATGAAGGAGAACCACCGCTGTACGTGACCAAGTGGACAGCATACACTTGGGCGGGCTTTTGATCTCGTTAGTCGGTCAATCACATGTGAATTGGACCGAGTCTAGTCAGTGCGGCGCGGACTCAAGCGAATGAAATGATCCACGATTTAAAAGATTGTTGTCAAAAAATAACATAACTAACTCCCCACTTCCCTTACTGATGAAACCGTTGCTGATCGACAAGTGTAACACGAATCCATTGCACGTGGTCTTTTAGGGTCTTGTTAAGAACCGTGCGCTCTAATTTGGTTGTCGTCATCATAGATTGATTTGGTAAGCATAGATTAAAGACACTCGCTCAGATTACCATTTTATCACACAACACTTCCCTGATCGATTTCCGAATGAAATTAGTTTGCTGTTGAGTATGCCAGTAGACCCAGGTTTTTTCATCGATTAGTTAACGCAGTGAACCGTGGTAGCAAATGCGTAAACCTTAATAGTGTCAGTGTGCCATCTCGGGTAGGTGGTTAAAAAACAATCGATTATCCATTAAAGTCATTTGCTTTCGTTTTTTGAGGATTTTGTATGGTGATATTTGTCAAAATTCTGTGATGGCTGGGCATTCAGCAAACATGACGACCTAGCAAAATGCCTGAGGTTCATACGCTTAATGAACATTGTAAACTCATTAGAGGAATATACCGGTTGGAGTAGAATTAGCACGTGTAGGTAAGCAAAGATTTGCATCCTATTGTGCTTCTTAGTTAGCTAGTCTTAACTGGAAAAGCCGGACTGGACTTTTGGTTTTAATACGTTTCATCAGTAGGTGTTATCCTCATCCGATTTCGACTCTGAGCCCTGAGCTTTGTACTCGTGTTAGGTATTGCAACTCAGATCCACCGTTACCACATGTAGAAGGAACCAAAAGGCTTGACCCACACTCCACATACGTCCTTGTTTTCTCAGACAAGAGAGAATCAAGCTTAGCTGACCAGATACGTAACGGGACTAAGACAATACATGCCAACGGGTCAGCCATAGATGAAAACTGGACTCTAGGATTCAGGAGTTTCGTCTTTCTACCCGTGTCATGCATGTATGCCTTAACATCACTCAAATCGAATGTTATTACTCTGAGCCATTTTGGAGTAGCAATCCAGGCTTATTCTCGAACATTTACTGCAAAAACTCAAGTACCTTCCTCTCCAAACAACCAGAACTCACATACGTCTGTGGATATCCACCACTGTCTTTCCGTTTTCCGGTCAGTAACAAGAAGTCCGACATAGGTTATCGTCGATTTGTTCAAACGATTATAGTTTGGCCCATCTTCTCTAATTAATAAAACAATTAGAACGAATTCAATCCGCTGAATCGACCGGTACTGAAGTACACAGCTATCTGGCTAGCCTGACTGACCCGCATGCACATCAGCACCACCCGTTTAGTCCTCAAACTAGGATTCAGCTAATCCAGTAGATATAGGCAGTGTGTTGTGTCCGCCTCCTGTTTATCTGTTCCATATCACCAATGTGTCTGGGTCCTCTATTATCACACTAGCGATCGACCACGGTAAGTTAGACTGGCTGCGTATCGACTCGTGTCACAGTCAGTCGCCCGATCATCCTGGAAGACCTTGCGTAGTGGCAATTCTAATCAGTAAACTTGTAAGCAGCCCCAAGACCTCCGATTAAACCAGTAACCTAGTTTACCGGTAGACAAAATATGTATACGGATTGCCATACTCTAAGCCTTTAGCATTTTATCTCGGGACTAAATGATCTACCACATGGATCAGTTGAGTTTAATATCATTAACAAAACATCGCCTCCTTTATGGCGTCTTACGATCAGTTGTAGTTGATCAGGCTGGCATAGCAAACATTCGTTGCTTAACTTGTCCACAAATGCGTTTTTGGGAACTCGATCATTGAAATAAAACTAATCGCGCAATCTTACAACTTTTCGCGAACCATCAGTGTTACGAACGTCATCCTTCTGCTAGTGTTTTCAGCGCTTTCAAGAAGGTCCCAGAAAGTAGCGGGAAGCAAGACTGGAAACAAGGAGCTGAACGTACTGGTGAGCCAGTAATCCTGCGGAACAGCCAAAATTCACAGTAAGTTGAGGGTCTAGTTGCCAAGCCTTAAAAGTAATTCCAAATCCAGCTAACCGCGATTTTCAACAGTTTCTTGGGTGGACACATTGTTCTGTGCGTGACAGTGTCACAAGAGTCAGCTCAAAGACACGCTCGTTGACATTAAGTGGTTCACGCTTGTTCGAGTTTCAAGTGACTAACAGATAACTGGCCAGGCACAGATTGCAGAGTCTGATGGCAGCAGCTTTTATTGTCGATACCAACTTTAAACTCGGACAACTCTGGCGTGGACTTAATGAAAAAATTGGTTTACTCAAACGGTTGCAAAGCCATTTCGAATTATCCCAAGCGCTTCTTCCATAGAAAATTGTGGTCGGAAATGCAGCCGAAAATCGTTGAGACAGTGGACAAGAAAACCATTTTCACCATTCTGTCACAAAACGGTACAGTTGTCAGTGAGATTACTACTTGTCGAATTTTTGATGCAGCTGGAAGCGTTCATTCTGCTACACGGATCATCCCAAAATTCAACACCCATCCGGTTTTGGTCCGTCATCCCAAAAATAGCGTGCTTGGGTTTTATCATCGTTTCGTGTATATCCTTTCACCCGTCTTTATCGATTCGGTTCAGTCGGAAGAACAACAAGGAGGATACCAGAAAAGATTCATAACATCTCCAGAAATCGCTTCGCAATCGTTCGAGAAAGCTCATTCTCAACGCTACCGGTTCCCACGTCAGTGATACTGGCGATCAAATAAAGCCTGATGTAGTTTTCTGAATCATTTGCAAGGTTTATCAAGTTCGTTGCAGAGCTGTTAGTGTGCTACTGTTTTTAACGACAGAGGACATTTTCATAAGACTCTACAATCCATGTGTGTGTACAGAGAAACAGTTTGTAGAAACCCTCCATCTTCCTTGGTCGACTATTCCATGTCATCTGAAACCCGAGCAAGCCCGTATCGTACGCTCCTATTGTCAATTTCCGGGTACAGGTACATACATGGCCCACGTTGTAGCCGTAAGATCAGTCAAAATTGGGTAGATTATATTAATGAACTAAGTAATAGATACCGTTTTTCCTTTTCACCCAGCTAAAGTTAGCAATAAATTTTATTTGCCACCGGTTTGTGCCTAATGACTTGTTGACTTAAAACGAAATAGACCATAACAAACTTGTAAGTCCACTTTAGTCCATCATCATGTGCAATAAGCTGGTAGATTGTAATTCTTCCATTGCTCCTCGGAATTCTGATGCATCTTTCCGGCATGTTCCTCACAAGTAAATTAAAGTGGATTGGGCCCAAACTGTAGCACTATTGCTTGTAGGCATCCCTTAATGATGCCATGCAACCGTAAACTCTAAAATCCATGTACGCGAGTTGAGTAAGTGTGTTCGACAGATTCCTTAACGGGTTTACATCAGGACTGCCAAATAGTGTATTCAGAAAAGTAGCATCCACGCAGTAACTATGTGGGAAGTA
Organism: Paragonimus kellicotti; assembly: GCA_014220965.1. NCBI lineage: Eukaryota > Metazoa > Platyhelminthes > Trematoda > Plagiorchiida > Troglotrematidae > Paragonimus > Paragonimus kellicotti. The sequence continues at coordinate 28,310 of LOND01002902.1, read as the reverse complement.
CTCATTGGGGCACAGTTTTAAGGGAAGATTACGTACCATTGCTCATGTAACGTGGTAAATAAGACCATAAATCAATCCGATGTGTTGTTGTAGAAAATGAGAACTTACTGCTCAATCTCTGGTCGAGGTATGCTTCAATCTAACAATGATCTTCCACGACTGGCTTTCAACCCAGATCCCACCTCACTGTTTCGAAGGCAATATCAATATCAGCTGCACGGTTCAGGATCATCCCGATTAAATTGCTTCATCTCACTAACACGTACATTCTTACAGTATGACTTTTTTTATCCGCCCCTTCGTGCGACGCCGAAGTACTATCCTTTTGAGATTACTGTTTACGTACACCCCGGTTATCGATCCAATCACGCGTCTTTCACATCGCAAGGTTTGTTGGATCCTAATGCTATATGGTCTTTGCAGCTTGCAATTAACTACGCATCATGTGCTTACATGCTTAGAAGGCAAAGTGCACTTGAGATGTGGTCTTGTAGTTCAGTCGGGGTCAATAGAGCGACCTTCTTCACTGGACGAATAAAAGTAAGCGGATGTCAAATAACTTTCCGCTAATATGACACGTAACGATTTCATTTGGTTGTATACAAAAGCCGACATTGTACGAGGCGTAGTAAAAAATTATCTATAAAATTTTGTACGACCTTTCAGTCTTATCGATTGGCGCATACCGCTGAATTCCTTAAAATCCAAATAAAGAGCAATGGGCACTAGTCTTTTATTTTTTCAAATATCTAAGCTCGTTTCTCATCATTGTGACCGATTGTTAATTTTTTTAATCTGAAGCATTTGGTTACTAAGACTGCCTCTCCATATACCGAATTCGGGCAGTAGAAGCGCGTCCAGTTGCCCAACCGTTCGCTGTTATATACTTAACAGTTGAGTTTAGGTTATTTACATAATGAATGCTGGTACTCGTTTACACCTCTCCATAGATGTTGAAATCCGACTGAGCAGAGAATAAAGTTAAGGCAAGAATATTCTCGGTAGGTGGTACTCCAATCGACCTGATAACTCCACGTTTACAGGAAATTTTGACTCAAATCGGATAATTCTTGCACGCACTCGTCATTTGGACAGTTACACCAACCCAAACTCCGCAGGAGATACTTTTCCAATTGACATGCCTCGGTCACACGGACAGTATGATATCGTTAAGCATACAACACGGGAATAGGCTGTACGCAACAGTTAGTTGACCGTGTGAACTTTTTGTAGAGTGGAACCAAAGTGGTTGGGATTTCTCGTACGACTACCTGAAGTCACTGGTTGTCAAACTACATGGATGAAATCTAGTGTAAATTAACTACGTTTGCACAAATTAGGCATGCGTCTGACGAGGTGATCCTTGGTGACATTTCTTTTCCCCACGACACCTCATTTCGGCTGTTGAGATTGCCTTGCATGTATATCTGTCAAACCAGCACGTGCGCAGGCTTACAATTTTAGCTGACACCACCTCCGCATCTTGGTCATTGGAACACATGAATTACTCGGCGTAGTACCTCCGGTTATGATATCCGTGTGTGATGTACGCAGTCGTGTTTTACCTAATCACAAAACAACTATCTCACGCCGTTCTAAAGCAATGAAATGTGATAAAAATCTGTCCGGTACACACGTTTTGGGCTACCAACTACGATGGCTACTTCATTGTGTCCTCACTCACAAACGGGAATTTATGGCGGGTTCGATGGCCGATATATAAACCCGACTCATTTGACGATCGGACCATTACAAACTATTCCTCTTGATAGAGAGTGTACTAATAATTGAAGAACATTTCAAAGTGAACATCACCAACACATTATTACAGCGTTTGCATTCAGACAAGCCTTCCGGTTATCCTAAATCGAAAAGAAGCGCTTTTCCAAAGTTTTTCTCTTACTAGAGCTCATCAGTAGTGCGTATCCTGATCAAGACCGGGATTTGCAATTGTGATACCAACTTACTAACCATGTTAGCCGAACGGCTTATGCGAATGCCGAGGCTGCGATCAAGTGTCAGTGGTGTTCAGTTTGAAATCACTTAAACCCCCGAACTTCTATTAAACAAGTGTACAGTAATAAAACAAAAC
>LOND01002900.1:25145-46318 GCA_014220965.1 Paragonimus kellicotti | reverse complement strand
TGACATCATAGTTAGGTTTACTATTGTCGCATACGCTGGATAATAATTCCGTTTTGTTAGGTTCGGGAATACTTATTAGCGTTTGTTGTCTATATCCATGTTTCCGTTCCGAATTTGTGACTCCTGTCCTCGTTAACTTGACCGGTTAATGTATAAAGCGTTCTCACTTCAGTCAACTGTTTTATTATGCGTGTCCCTCGATGAAAAGTATAAATTCCAATTTTATCCGGTGACCGAATGGACTGCTCTAAAGTTCAGTCAACTGTTGTTTTCATTGCAAAAGCCCAAGGAGGCTTGTTGAACTTGAGAGTGTGTTGGTGCGTGTGTGCACGTTTTGTGCAACTGTGCCAACGTATTTTGCTCAGCGTGCGCGCTTCGGTTAGTCAGCTTGTGACTCATCGCACGTGCGTTCTCATTCAGCTTACGCCTACTTGTTAGCTGGTGTCGGTTAAGGGCGATTGCGGATGAGTAAAGGTACGCTGATCACAAGCTAAAACGATAGCCCCTGTTTAGATCTGAATAAAAGCGGTTAAATTGGGATCGAAAAATAGTTAAACTGGTGAATTTGGGCACGCAGTTTATTTCGCACTGAGGTTTATCGACCTTGAAATGGTTTATTGACGATTATTAACAACGCCCCCTACCGCCTATTCAGATCTTGATGAAGTCCACCCCATCCTCTACATTAGATCAATTCCATTCATATTATCTCTATGTAACTCAGCATGTCAAAGCAGTAAATTACTTCCTGTTATTCAAGTTGCACACTGCCAGACGTTCGTAAAACGCCATACCAGTCTTTCTAGCTGTACGCACTTCATCAAACAGACGTAATGTGTCAACCAGATGTGAACTGTAACTGGTAACGTTCTTACTTACCCGACCAGACTTTTAGTAAATGTCTTATCTTTGTTAACAGTTGACTAAAGGAATAATTCTCAGAAAGGACCTTGTTGGGCACTGCTTTTGTGTAACACTTTGCAACAGTAATCAGCAATCTGCTCACCTGGACATCCAGTTTTCTGGCCTCTTGTTGGGTAACAAAGAAATGAGGTTCATTCGTGCCCCTAACTTTAAAACTGGATTGGTACACCCCGTTTTTTTCAATATTCACACCATTTCTGGATAATGGATCGTTTTGTTGCTAATCGGTAATTAGGATTGAATCAATAGACAGCATACACTGGAAACAACTTACTCAGTGTAACTGTCAACCTTGCGATACCAAGATGTACGTGGAGATGACAGTAATCTCCAAACATTTTTGTGCACTATAAACCACAGTGACTTGCTTCCATCATTGTTCTTGGGCCACCTCACAATTCTGTCTATACCACAGTATTCTTTCCAATAAGCATCACTTTTAGAAAAGTTGAAGCTGATAGTGTAGATGTTTGTCATTAAGTAGAGGAACACTTTAATTCCTTTGAACCCGGTTATAATAGTTCAACACAATGAATAATACGTTTTTAGCTTGTAAGAACGATCAAAACAGACACGTTCTCATGCTCAGCATTGGAGTGTCATCAGCATTATTTCGATATCTAAACGTACTCTAGAGCTTAAATGGGAAGCATACAAATGATTGGTCCACATATGAAGCTTGCTGAATGATCATCATCATCATCATCATATCAGCCATGAGCCTGACCAAAGGTACTGTGGCTCGGGCTGCCGCTCACCTCAACAGTGACGTGGAATATCCTAGAAGAAAACGTTACTAAGAAGGTTGAAAATAACCTCGGGGACTACGTTATTAGTTTACTGTGGAGTCCATAAATTCGTCTGCGCATAATGGCAGTCACAATTAGTCATCAGCACAAAAGCAAAGAAGTATGATGTAAGTATGTTATATAGTGCATGGCCTACACACTCTCTCAAGATAACCAAATGTGCCCTGTTGTCATAACAGCCCAAGAGACTGAGGCCATGTCAGTCAATGGTAAGTGAAATTACGACCACTGTTCCCAGATGACCGTAAAGTTTAAGGTGAAAACTGATAATCTTGAGATAACTAATCGCTCAAGAATGTTATTGACCTGGAATGATTACAAAAACTTCGGACCGAACTGAATGAACGTGTTCCAAAAGTGGAAAACGCAAGAAGGATGGCAGTTAACTTCACTTTGAACTATTTCGCTTATTTGGTAAACAGAAAGAACTGTATATTTTCAACAACAAAAAGTGTTTGGCAGTCTCATCTTACAGTTGATTTGCAGGTTGGTCCAGTTTGCCTGTTACACATTGATAAGCATGTGTTGATGGCGAACTGTCGTTGCGGTCAAACGGACAAGTTTTCAATAGAAAGGTGATTCGCTCATATAATTATGTTCACTATGTTGTTAACTGACGCTGTCATCTTTGCGTACGCCAGGTTGACATCTATAAAGGGAAATTGAATGGTACGGCCTATCCGATGTTACATTATCGCACTCTCGCCGAATCTCCCCATATCGCAATCATTACACTGGAGGTAAAATACACGTCATCAAAACCTGTTTGAAAGCTATCATGTAAAATAAGCTGAACGGATTCCCATGAGCATTATTCGTCAGAGCGAACTACTAAAACGTTACTTCCGTTTTGTCTGGAAAGTTCAACAAACTGTCTGACGAGAAGACCCCAAATAGCTAGGTATAAGTTATTCCATTCATGTCTGAGAGCACTCTACAATTCTAGTACTTTTTTTACGTACCGAACCAATAGGTTCAAATGATTTATGAATGTGCTTGAAGTTTGAACTTCCCGGAGGCTATTTCCAAACATATTACCTGGAAAACTAGCCATGTCCTTGTTGCGTTGTTGAACTATTTATTTTGCTGTTGACAATCCCATACTTGTGACCCAATGAAAGGAAGCAAAAACCAAAAGATTATTTGTAACCTTCAGAACTTCAAATGGCCCTAACGATCATACTTGGATTCGAACCTCCAGCGTGAGTAACGAGAAGAATGTCTCAAACTACCTGCAATAAGAGTTTGGTAATTATGGCTTACTGACAGACTGTGTATACTCGTGAATCATTACAACTTCTATATTCTTCCATACGACACTAACGAACAGTCAGCTGACGGAGTGTGGACCGCCCCACTCCAAACTTTTCTCACACGATTAGGCATTCAACTTGCTCAGTTCCTTCAAACCAAAGTCTCCGGACTCGTTTCGGACACCTGAAAACAGACGTCTGCCACTGTTTTCTCATCTAATCCTACCTGAAACGTGACCTCCAGAGCTAGCTTGAAATTGCTACCTGCTGAGTCATAAATCTACACAGTATTCTATCTCATTTGTTTAGGTTTCTAAAACCCAGGACTGTTCCCGAACTGATAGACTCATGGCTTTCCGCACCAAAAGCGTCAAATCTCATCAGGTTCCTACAATTACATGAATTGTGCACGGTCCAAACGTGGACCAGTAAAAAAAACTCACGTGGACGAGTAGATGTCTCAAAGGGTGGGGCATATCACAATCTAATAGAGGGAGGTGATCGTGTTTGTATGGGAAAGAGTGACACATGGGCCGGCCATAGCTGACAACGTCATTTGGTTCATGGTAGGCCAGGTTTCGAGTGTTTTTTGGAAGGGATGGCCAAGGAAGGTGAACGGTCTGTACGAACTGCTTCTGCGCACGCAGGGCATGAACCACAGAATCGGAGGGCGAATGCCTCGATTGTTGATAACAGTCGCACTCTGACCGATCTTGAGTGAGCTTGACGGACCTTGTAAATGATTCGAAACGCTTCGAACGGTTTAATTCGATGGCCAGTGTCAATCACGTGGGACCCGATTGCGCTTGAACTGAGCTTACTCGAATCATTACAAAACAATTTCGGGCGGTGTTCACGAATTCTATTCGATTACCGTGAACTTTGGCAAACTACCCTTGAGGCATGGCACCGGTTACGGGCAGTTGTCGAATTAAACGATATGTCATGTTGCATGCTAGGCATTCCCGATCACATTTAAGTTTACTGCTAGCTGTTTAGCTGTTAACCTCGCCATTATATGGCACAGATAAAAATCGACATTATTTCCAACATCTCAAAGAGTACACATTTCATACCGGGATGCAAATTTTTAATCTCTGAAGCTCTCGGGTTATCCATTTTCAATGAGCGTTTCTCGAGCACGAGTTAATTCCTCCCAGAGGATGTCCGGTGTGCAGAACTTTTGTGCTCTGTTCACTAGACAACGCACCAAATTTCCTTTGTAATTCATTCGGAGGAACCCGGGAAATGTGTGCACTGATCAGTACACGTCATTTTTCTATGAAGCGATTTTTGAATTGTTCCGTTCAGTAGTCGAAGCAACGCGACATCTGGGAATGAGAGTCCGCCATGTTGCTCTAATTCGACGGTGAACTTTATATGTGAATGTGCCTTACTGGACTCAATTAATATGGCTTGGGGATCAACATCGTTTGGAAGAAGACAAAAAATGTCGTCCACATAGCGCTTGTAGAGCTTGCACTTAGTTACGATGTGATTGAGTTCAGTGGTCTCTAGTTTGGCCATAAATATATCGGCGAGTAGCGGACCTAGAGGTGAACCCATTGCTACTCAATTTATCTGCCTGTATAGCTTTGTAGAAACTGAACAGTATAGGTGCGAAATAATAGTAATTCTTTCAATGTTCCTCCTGTAATTACAACATCAGATTGTTCGCAATGTGGGTGCAGAGAAAGTCAGTAGTTTCTTTTCCTGGTACATTCGTGAATAGGGAGGTCACATCCAAGGACAACATGTTGTCGTTCCCGATATTCACTTAATCGATTGAGTTTTAAAAAAATTGTCCTCTAGACTAAAAGGAGTCAGCCGTGATTTGGCAGGTTCCAGTATCTCCATTAGCCATTGAACCAAGTTAAATGTACAGTCACTGCTGAAGCGAGGATTTTGTCAGTTTGTCCTCTTTATAAATGAGTGTCTGGCCTTGAACGCATTCAGCCTACGAACGAAGTTGATTACTTTCCAAACGTATGTGGAACTGCTGTCATCATAGTGGGGAATAGGAGTTTGATCTAACAATGGATAATTGATGCCAACAGTCTGATATCCACGAACAAAATAGTATAATGGAACTGACTGGTTGCACATAGAAGACCGGGAAGCCTAATTTTCGAGTTCAGTATCATTTCTTAGCTAGTAATTTAAGGCAACAAGTGTTCTTTCAAATGAAACTGTAACCACCTACATTTTTATACCACATCGTCTATGAAGCTTTCATCATGTGAAGTAGTACTCATGAGTAGTTAAATAAATGTGAAAAAGTCAGTCATGCATCTTTTCCGTGGGACGGCGTTCATCCGCCGTTCAAAGTCGGAGGCTCCTGTAGTGAATGTATTTTCAACCAGCAATCACGAGTAGCACAGAGAGAACACGAAGTTTATTATTCTTATAGGCTTATCCGCAAGAGCAAGTTAAGGATCACCACCGAGATTCTTCAACTATAAAATCTCTAAGCTTGTCCGCAAGAGCATGTTAAGAAATACCACTAATGAGATAAACAACTCAAGAATCGCTCTTTCTTGTGTTTTTCATCAAGACTACTGCAATGACATTCAATATCCAAAGCTACTAATTTTGCTTGCGAAAATCGCGTTAGTGAACTGCATCATTCAGTGGTGTTTGGTTTGGGAATAACTACATTTTCATAAAAAGCTACAATACTTTATAATTTATGAAGATACGTAATGTGTTTTTCTGGCAAACCTGTCTACCTGAATGGCATACAGTCTACCTGATGTGGATGATGCCATAAAATTTTTAAGATAAACATTGAGTTTTTGCCGTGTATCAGTGCATGTATTCGATGGAGCTATCCTCGTACACTTCACATACGTCTGTTTATGAGCGTCTAGGTATTTTACTGTTAGCACCGTCACCTTTGTGAACAAATAAGGGTTTTGGCAACATTCCTATCAGAACTGTTAAGTGATAGTCACAAAAAATGTTGCCGGCCTCTATAAAGATTTCAGCCAGCCCGAAAATAATGTGTTTTAGAATTATGATATTTAACCGAAAGGGTTGTTTGTCATGATGACCTGATGTACTGTGTTGTAGGATGATAACAATTCCCGCCGATTTTTCGACGAATTTGATACAAAACTTTTAGCAATAGTTTTGAGAAGTTCCACATTGTTAATGGTACCTCTGAATATGGACTATCTAGCGGATTACCCATATCTAATAGGTGATTAACACATGACGTTTACTGCACGGTCTTTCTTTCATTGTCAGTTAGATCTTCACATTAAACGATGCGTCACACATCACTTTGACAGTTCGCTGTCCGATACAACCATGCGCAAAGCAGATCGACCGTCAAAAGTGAAGCAGGCGTTCTATGATCGTTGATAGGAATTTAAGTCTCTCTGACTGCCGTAAACTCTTCTCATTTTCGGACACTTTTAATACTGATCCAAAAGACCGACTTCTTTCTCTTTGGAGACATCTCAGTCTGAAGCCAAAGCAAATTGTCTCTATGTGATCCATTTAGGTCTATCGCAGTCTATTTCAATGGTGGTTCACATTTGATTATCACCTCGTTTCAACGTTAAACTTTTCCTTTCTCTGTATCATTATCACACATACCAATGTTACTGTCTCGTACAAATACTTAATTGTCACCCAACAGAAGAGAAGAAACGACTTTAGAGTAGGAAGCGAAAACAATGGAAGGGATGCAATCTAAATATTATAAACATTTAAATCTACTTTTAACTGTTCAACACCAATTTGCCTACATCTTACAGAAAACAACCAAACTGTGATTAAAAGCAAGGCGTCCTTAACCAGATGGCATCAAGAAACACTCTCACTCCTTAACATTTACAACTTCGCTGTTTCCCGTGCTCCTTAACAGTCTCAATAAGTGTACGCCAGCTGTTCCACACCATGTAACGAAGTATTTCCACAACATTTATCTTCATGAACTTTAAATTACATTGCGACAGTACTCACACTATTGTTACACACTTTCAATTTTAGAAGAAACGGGCGATCGACAAAGTGAACACGGTGATGAACCTAAAGATGGTGAGCGATTTTATGATGTTGTTCCAAAGTTTTCCTACAAGCAGGCATTATAACCTAAGATTCCTTTTTTATGAACGGAAAGTTTTTTGGTAAAGATAGGTGAAAAAAAATATTTGTGCTATAACTCAGTAGACTTACTAAGAATAGGGCCTTAGAATACTAATAGACCCAATCCATACTTTTGTTCGTGTTGGCATTCCCAGTTCATTTAGTAAGATGTAAGAAACGCATGAAAAGACACGGACAAAACCTCTATAATCAATGTTCGCCATTACCTCTGGAACACTTCCTGACAGCTCACTAGTAACAAAGTATAGTACCATTCATAAAACAGAGATTTTATGTACTGGTATCTCCATGGCTCTTCTTACGTAGGTTTTACTAGCCTGACAGTATGTTGCACTCCAGATGTGACTAAGTATGTTGCGTCACATTAAACGATTTGATGAAAAGCTGTGTAGTGGAGTACTACACCTACCGGCGAATAGCGTTTAACTTACATGCACACAAAAGGGATTATCGTTCTGGTTTGCGCCAGCCGGTGACTATGAGGGTTGGAATCCATTACGGAGCGTGTAACATCTCATTGCTGCCCTGGATCATTTGACCTCCAAAGGAACGCCTGGGTCAACAATGTGTGATCCGCTGACATGTTGCACGACTCAGGAATGGAGTGGTTCTACCTAGTAGGAGAGTCGACGTAATGAGTGTAAGTCATCCTGTATTTATTCCGAGTACACAGCATGAAGTAATTCGTGCAAAACACTTGGTGGCTTCATTTCCATCTTGTGCGAATCAGTGGAGTACTCCTCACTGAGTTCATTCGGAATACAAACGTTGAGTAGCATAATATAGCCACACTAATAGTGTGAATGGACTGATAATCGATTGCCCCATAAAACACCCTTCTTTTCTATTATTTCAGAAGACGATGTTGTCAACGAGAATGACGATAACTGAACGCCGGTTTGTGCCAGAACAACGTCAAGCTACAAACAATTCCACAGCACTATTGCGGTTTGCGTGCCTTCAGAAGAGAAGCAGGAGTAAAAACCAAGTTCACGCACCCTTTGCATTCCAAAACCATCTATCTTCGTTAAACGTTGGACTGATTCTTTTTGCCCGATCTAGTGATTTTCATCCGTCTTTTTCTATCTTCGCTCTGATATCGCTATTTTGGTCTGTATGCTATCAGATTAACCTACCACTCAATAATAATTACATCTCATAATTGCACATTCCGAAATGATATGTTCAAAGTTAGGCGCCTTCGCACAAGTTCCTCCGGTTTGATTGACAAAATCAACACAGGAAGCTTAATACAAATATTTTGCATTTGTTGGCTTCTGTACTAAGCCCATCTAGTGACCACAAACAGACCAAACTTAGCGCTAGAAATATCGGAAGAGGTTATAAACATCTTTCGAAAGTGAAATGAACGTAATCCCCCTCAAGAAGAAACAATTCGGAAGCCTTGTCGAACAAAATGCAACTTGAGTACACATTAATCGCGGGGTGGACGACTGAAATACATAAGTTCGTTCTGGAGCCATCTTCACAGATCGTTCCAATAGGTTGACTTTGAATTTACACATGAAGCAGGCAATTAGCCCAATGGTCGTTCAGTTGACTTGGAAAAGGAATTTGATTTTCTGAACCAAGTGAAAAATGTACCGATTCACATGGGAGTCCACGTGGGATCATTGACCATCTAGTTCTGTTAGAGAGTTCAGGAGTTGGAATCATGAACATTTGGTTCTAACTAGGCCTACTCAACTTAAGTATAGACTAGATGGTGGAAAACTCAGTCTTGGATAATGTGACGGCGACCAGTCCGTTATTCGTTTCCATAAAATTTAGTTCGAACAATCTTTAGGTACTGTTACGTTTGGCATCAACGTGGACTCCACTATTATAGCGTGGTAGTTGCGTTATCATTCAAGCAAGCTTCATATGTGGACCAATCATTTGTATGCTTCCCATTTAAGCTCTAGAGTACGTTTAGATATCGAAATAATGCTGATGACACTCCAATGTTGAGCATGAGAACGTGTCTGTTTTGATCGTTCTTACAAGCTAAAAACGTATTATTCATTGTGTTGAACTCATTATAACCGGGTTCAAAGGAATTAAAGTGTTCCTCTACTTAATGACAAACATCTACACTATCAGCTTCAACTTTTCTAAAAGTGATGCTTATTGGAAAGAATACTGTGGTATAGACAGAATTGTGAGGTGGCCCAAGAACAATGATGGAAGCAAGTCACTGTGGTTTATAGTGCACAAAAATGTTTGGAGATTACTGTCATCTCCACGTACATCTTGGTATCGCAAGGTTGACAGTTACACTGAGTAAGTTGTTTCCAGTGTATGCTGTCTATTGATTCAATCCTAATTACCGATTAGCAACAAAACGATCCATTATCCAGAAATGGTGTGAATATTGAAAAAAACGGGGTGTACCAATCCAGTTTTAAAGTTAGGGGCACGAATGAACCTCATTTCTTTGTTACCCGACAAGAGGCCAGAAAACTGGATGTCCAGGTGAGCAGATTGCTGATTACTGTTGCAAAGTGTTACACAAAAGCAGTGCCCAACAAGGTCCTTTCTGAGAATTATTCCTTTAGTCAACTGTTAACAAAGATAAGACATTTACTAAAAGTCTGGTCGGGTAAGTAAGAACGTTACCAGTTACAGTTCACATCTGGTTGACACATTACGTCTGTTTGATGAAGTGCGTACAGCTAGAAAGACTGGTATGGCGTTTTACGAACGTCTGGCAGTGTGCAACTTGAATAACAGGAAGTAATTTACTGCTTTGACATGCTGAGTTACATAGAGATAATATGAATGGAATTGATCTAATGTAGAGGATGGGGTGGACTTCATCAAGATCTGAATAGGCGGTAGGGGGCGTTGTTAATAATCGTCAATAAACCATTTCAAGGTCGATAAACCTCAGTGCGAAATAAACTGCGTGCCCAAATTCACCAGTTTAACTATTTTTCGATCCCAATTTAACCGCTTTTATTCAGATCTAAACAGGGGCTATCGTTTTTAGCTTGTTGATCAGCGTACCTTTACTCATCCGCAATCGCCCTTCAACCGACACCAGCTAACAAGTAGGCGTAAGCTGAATGAGAACGCACGTGCGATGAGTCACAAGCTGACTAACCGAAGCGCGCACGCTGAGCAAAATACGTTGGCACAGTTGCACAAAACGTGCACACACGCACCAACACACTCTCAAGTTCAACAAGCCTCCTTGGGCTTTTGCAATGAAGACAACAGTTGACTGAACTTTAGAGCAGTCCATTCGGTCACCGGATAAAATTGGAATTTATACTTTTCATCGAGGGACACGCATAATAAAACAGTTGACTGAAGTGAGAACGCTTTATACATTAACCGGTCAAGTTAACGAGGACAGGAGTCACAAATTCGGAACGGAAACATGGATATAGACAACAAACGCTAATAAGTATTCCCGAACCTAACAAAACGGAATTATTATCCAGCGTATGCGACAATAGTAAACCTAACTATGATGGCAAATGGACCTCGGGGACTACGTTATTAGTTTACTGTGGAGTCCATAAATTCGTCTGCGCATAATGGCAGTCACAATTAGTCATCAGCACAAAAGCAAAGAAGTATGATGTAAGTATGTTATATAGTGCATGGCCTACACACTCTCTCAAGATAACCAAATGTGCCCTGTTGTCATAACAGCCCAAGAGACTGAGGCCATGTCAGTCAATGGTAAGTGAAATTACGACCACTGTTCCCAGATGACCGTAAAGTTTAAGGTGAAAACTGATAATCTTGAGATAACTAATCGCTCAAGAATGTTATTGACCTGGAATGATTACAAAAACTTCGGACCGAACTGAATGAACGTGTTCCAAAAGTGGAAAACGCAAGAAGGATGGCAGTTAACTTCAATTTGAACTATTTCGCTTATTTGGTAAACAGAAAGAACTGTATATTTCAACAACAAAAAGTGTTTGGCAGTCTCATCTTACAGTTGATTTGCAGGTTGGTCCAGTTTGCCTGTTACACATTGATAAGTATGTGTTGATGGCGAACTGTCGTTGCGGTCAAACGGATAAGTTTTCAATAGAAAGGATGATTCGTTCATATAATTATGTTCACTATGTTGTTAACTGACGCTGTCATCTTTGCGTACGCCAGGTTGACATCTATAAAGGGAAATTAAATGGTACGGCCTATCCGATGTTACATTATCGCACTCTCGCCGAATCTCCCCATATCGCAATCATTACACTGGAGGTAAAATACACGTCATCAAAACCTGTTTGAAAGCTATCATGTAAAATAAGCTGAACGGATTCCCATGAGCATTATTCGTCAGAGCGAACTACTAAAACGTTACTTCCGTTTTGTCTGGAAAGTTCAACAAACTGTCTGACGAGAAGACCCCAAATAGCTAGGTATAAGTTATTCCATTCATGTCTGAGAGCACTCTACAATTCTAGTACTTTTTTTACGTACCGAACCAATAGGTTCAAATGATTTATGAATGTGCTTGAAGTTTGAGCTTCCCGGAGGCTATTTCCAAACATATTACCTGGAAAACTAGCCATGTCCTTGTTGCGTTGTTGAACTATTTATTTTGCTGTTGACAATCCCATACTTGTGACCCAATGAAAGGAAGCAAAAACCTAAAAGATTATTTGTAACCTTCAGAACTTCAAATGGCCCTAACGATCATACTTGGATTCGAACCTCCAGCGTGAGTAACGAGAAGAATGTCTGAAACTACCTGCAATAAGAGTTTGGTAATCATGGTACAAGAACACGGTTCAAGGATGTGCTTCAGCAACAAAACGTTTCCGGGTCTGACGTTATTAGCACAAGGTGTAAGCTAATTGGTCCAATATGGAACCAAGAACATGAAGAACAGAAGAGGCAACAATGAAACTGCTTGTCTAATAATGATGTATCATGAAGAGACGTTAGATTGTCTTTTGTGTCGAAGGGTTGGGAGCGCAGGATGCCTTTGCATTCACGATTGCCAATCGTGTTGATCTTCTTAGTGCACCGTACACCTCGGATATGTAATTTTCTGTTCTGTCCGATGTTTTGTGCCCAGTGCCTCTGAACTGAATCTGAACACTGTCTTTGTCGAACCGGGGTATCATATAAAGCTATAAGTTCTGCCATCGTGCTATCAAATTTGCAAGTGATTATTCGTCCGGCCGATCGCAGATCGTTTCCACGAAAGTATATCACATTCGATGAATCCACACACTGAACCGTTACACTCAACCATCGATGGGCTCTACTCAGACTTGCAATGGACTGCGTTCCTGTACTGAAGCAGAAAGTTACAGACACATCCAACTCAATTTAAGTTTCAGGATTAGTAGAACTCACGACACTTTTGAACGCATTAACAAAAATTTTGCAGCACCGTTAAAACAAGAATACTGAGCAGCCGTTCGCAAATGATGGAATACAGTTCTACAAGACCATGGGCACATTTTAGAGGAACAAAATTGTGATCCACTGTCTGTCAAGCGGGACCCGTGGAAGTATCTCCTTCATTGATTCATTTACGTGTGGCAGTTAAGCATCAGTGTGAAACACTGATGTATGTTGTCTATGATGATGATTCGTTTACAAAGTGCTTGCATGATAAATGAAGTAGAAGACAAAACTTCTTCCGGTCGCCATGAGTATGGGTCGATCGAATAGAGAATAAAAAATTGCCCAAAACTGGTGTACAACAGTCCGCGTGTACGCGTTACCATGATAGGTAGCTGTCTAGTCAGAGTATCCAATTATTCGGTCTCATTTTTATTTTAAGGAGACGCGAATCGAAGAGTTTTACGGTGCCCTTGATATTCGAATTTACCTCCGACCACCAACCAAAACAACACCAAAGACGATACTGGATACATCCTAATTTTAAGGATGGAAAATGAAACTAATGTCGATCATCCAACTACAACTTTTAACTTTCGCAGAAAACCTTGATCTTTTGAGTCCATGTCCATGGTTCCGCCATTTGAACTATAAACGATGGTTGTGCTTTCGTTGCAAAGTTCGGTATAAACCGAGAATAGTACTGAAGATAGCCCCTTAGTGACCGCAACTCACCTTGGATCTTAGGGAATGTAATGTTAACTAGAACTTGGTACCTACCGGGACCCAGCCTGTCCCTTGTCACATATCGTGAAGTCAAGTACACTCAATCCTCGTACTTGAAACAGGCGTCTATAAGACTTTGTTGCAACGTACTTATCTGTTGATCGTTCCAGAAAAGCAACTAACTGCTCATCCTGTGCATATGCACTGTCTGTGTATGTGATTACGTCGTCCTGATATGCTCGCACTCCTGGGTAATTCGGTAATTATTTTAATATTCCAGCTGTGACGTATAATCCAAGCGGCAAAAAATTGTACTGAAATGACTCCAAGGGCGTGTTAATCACAGTGTGCTCCCCAGAGTCAAGCTCAAATGGAATTTTGAAGTATCCGTGTGTTAAGTCGGTTTTAGAGAACGCTTTGCTATAATGAATAGCTTTCATAGAATCCATTGGCCCTCGATTGTTTTTGCAAACTTTTTCGGTCCCAGATTCAGTGTTCATCTATAAACATTACATATTCTAGGTGATTTACCACCTTCTTTCTTGAAATCAAAGATTGACACACATAATAATCCGACGCTTCCGAAAAATCGAGTCTTCTTGTACCCGACTTTTCTTGAATCATGTGAATATCGAACAACCAATTTGTTTGACCGGGTCTGATAAGCTTCACTCGAATTACTGTTGGGATAAGCTGTTGGTGAGAGAGCACAATAAAGAGATTTCAAAACCATTGACCTCAGGATAATTGGATTTTTCTCTGAGATCAAGAGCCGCACTGGAATCATCTGACCGACACTACTGGTTACCATTACGTCAGACTTGCCAGGAAGGAATGAAAGGTGATCAGTAACAGCGTGTATGTCAATCACCGTTGAGTTCATCTGAGTATCGAGAGCCATGCGACTTACCGGCGGTTGTTACATAATGCATGCACTATTTCTAGCGATAACAGCTTGCCGGGAATTATTGACTCCAGCTGCCGTTCATCGCGACAGTGACGCTGAATGAGCTAGAAAGAGGAAACTTAACAGAAAAGGGTGAAAACTGACGAAACAAGGTTAGGCGGAAGTATTAAAAATGGCGCCAATGCAAGTACGTCATTGACTGCGGCAAATAGCCACCTCGGATAGGGTTTTCAGCCAGCGATTTGAATACCCTCGAGGACCCTAGACAGGCAGGCGACTCCTACGCACTTTGCTAAAAGGAACGGCAGAAGTCTTCGTAGTTCATGACCGCACTGTTGCTTGACCGGTACGTGGTTTCGCCCAACTGTCGGTGATTTCAGTTTGCAAGACCCGATACGGTAAAAGTTCGGATGGTGTATGAAGTACTCGGCACAATCATCACAAACCTATGCAACCTGATTAACTGACCAGTTGGTCATGCATTGCGAGAGAACTGGAATACGCGCCAGCGAACGGCCACACTTCCCATACGATCACCTCACTTGATGTGGGCTAAGTAGCGGAGTTAACAATGGTCAAGCACAGCAGGTCTGTTAGCATCTCTTTCGCCTGATTCAGATGGCAATTATGGCTTCTGTATATCTTCTTAATGTGATCAAATGTACGGAAAAGTAACTCACCGCAAGAGGAGCACTTACTTTCTGTGGTACTTGAGGAGACCGTGAAAATTTGTTTAGCGGTTGACCTTCCACAGGAAGGCGCACCTTGGTATTCTGAAGCAGTATGACGTTTGAATTAACAGTGGTGGCATCCATATCATCCCTCTGTTTGCAGACGTTCCGGGCTTCTTGGGATCTCGTGCCTTGTTTGACCGGCAATCTCCGCCTTGAGTCTGTATCACTAACACCATCAATCAATCAACCATGTGGATGCTCCTCCAGCTTGTCATCGGAATTGCAATGAGCAGCCTGCCTTTACATTTAAAGGAATTCACGAAAGCTCGTGCTCGTTGAGGGACAACAATGAATTGAGCTTTGCACGTTCCGCAGACTGAAAGTTGACGGGAAGCATGCTGTGGAAGCAATCTCTTCAGTCTGTCGAATTGAGATGAGGCCGGAACGTTCCCACGGGTGAGATTATTTAGGAGTGAATATAACTCAGGACCACTGGCGGTAACGAAGAATGTTAGTTGGTTTTCTTCTTCACGTCAGGACAAATGCTGTACCGTGGCTCGAACCTTTTAACTCCATCCTCGATCTCATTCGGACCCGCATGAAGGTTTGGATGCTCAATTGCAGGCAGTTCTATTTTGCGATGTCAATTTGTAATACTCGGAATTGAGAATCGTCACTGAACACTGTACCACCGTCACTTGCAGCAGTAGATCAGTGGTTGCATAAGCGCTGTACAACTATTATAAGAACGGCCAACTTTAATTTCAACGTAAAGGGAAGATACTTTTAGTTTATGAGGCCAATATACGTCAACTCAAACAAATCACATTAAGGGGCCTACACTTTACATACGGAATAAAAATGAGAACTACACTGTAACTATAAGACGCACTGCCCTGTAGAAGGGTTTCATTCACTGTCCGTTGTTTGAATAGTGTCGAATTGTGACTCGAGAGTCCAGTTTGCAACTGAAAACGTCCGTACTCTGTTGGACGCCAGCCAGGTGAGTTTACACCTAGCTCGACCAGACTAAACACCAGAACGTCCTCTTTTATTGACGTCCGATGGAGTGGTACTAACAGCAATTTTCGACTGCTGCGGTAGCACAACGATTTGTCGTGCGGTTCACCACATCTGCTTAAATACCAGGACCGATACCTCTCGAGTGCGTCTAGCTGTACAACCAAAAGCACAAAAATACTCAGTCTGTGCATGAATGCTACCTACAGACTGACATTCTCACAAGTAACACTCAGCCAAAAACATTTGCACAGATGAGAAAAAATGAAACGGCGCACTCTCCCATTGCACACCAAATGGCTGAACCCCATCCAAGTGGCTTACAAATCAATATACAAAACATCAGCTCCAAAGGAATGCGAAACGCCTTCTACACCTCACCATCATGCCGGTCAGATTACCGTACCAAAAGTTCCAGATGAAGCTCCCTAAGCAACTCTTCTGGTTCGATTTGGATAGCCGGGGATTATCCCACTCACTAAACAAATGTGAACACTAACAATCTTGAATTGCATCATGCTTGTCCCCACTGTGCTTTGAGCGAGGTACCGCTATACCCTCTCACCACAGTTACTACGATCTGCTCCATTTGTTCCATGACTACTGAGTTATCAATTACGTGATGATCCTTTTGCAGATGTACATCCCAGTAAACAGCGGATACCTTTCGCTCGCAATGTTGACCCTAGATCCAATAATGCTGTTCGACCTAATGATCGTCCTAAACGCTTTGGTTCGACCACCCACCACAAGCGAACGCCACCGATTTTCTCTTCACTCACCGACTCCATTAGCCACCACAATATTGCTCATTGTGCTCAGATGTACCGATCAATACGAATCGTCGTTCGGTTGCCCTGTCGTTGAACTATTGGTGGATGTGCCTAATCTTGTTCATTGATCTAAATTTGGCTGTTGGAGCCAGTCACCGGTTTCGTCATTAATACAATCGTTATTTGCCCCTGGAACAACAGGTCACAAATGTGCAGAGAAGAAAAAACAATGGAGTTGATGATGAATCTTGATGCCCACCGTCAAACCGACAATCCACGATCGGCTTCGTCCTTGTTCGGACAGGATGTGGAGCAAGCTAACTCACTTACAAACCAATGAAGCTTCAGGAAAGATGAAAACTAACCTTACGGATACAGGCTCGACATTAACTGTAACACACTACATAAGAGTGTTTCCTAACAGCGGTGTGAGTGGTTACGAACTCTCCAACCGAAGAGACGGCAACTACCACACTTGATCAGTGATCAAGGTTTTCATAGCCTGTGACCTCATCACTGCCTAACAACCGTACGGTTTCCTGCGAAGAGGCGTTGTCGGCATAGGGAGCATGAGACTAAGCATTTTCCCACTTTCCATTATCAGTCGCCAACTTGTACATTACTAAAATATGCATCGAGGGATTGTCGTGTTGTTCACAGTCAACGGTAGCCGAGTACCAAATCTACATGCACGTTCCGCAAGAACTTGCCAGGACTATGAAACAAAATAAAAGTGGGCGCATAGGCATTGTAAACTTTGTCTACAACGAAAATGAACGTCTTTGCAATGCCACAAATGACGGAGGTTGGCAAATGCACTTACAATTTCGCTATCGTTTGACACCTTGCAATAATACGGCCTGACGAGATAACATCACCCAAGACCAGTGCAGCCATCGATGGACTCAAGCGACTCGTCAACACTAACAAAGAAAGGGTCAGTGTCAACCCAATCTTGTAATAACACTACATTTTGAAGGTACGAAGTGCACAATACCATACAAACCAGCTATATCACCCAACCGATTCAGAATTGTCTGTATGTTCTCAACAGAAAAACTGAATAAAGTAACGTTCGTATATACGATGTCAATCAGCTCACTACCTAGTAGAAGCTTCACTCCGAGAGCTCTCAGCAGGATAACGCCAGTCACTTCATTGAAAAGAAGAGAAGATTGGATGTCTTCATCGGACGCCCGTTGAAGTGAAGAACGCACGAGATAGTTGCTTGCGAACACTCGCTCTGCATTCACAATGATCATACTTCAATGAACTGATACACTTCAATGGGACAGTATGTCGGGCAAGCGAGCCAACAGCTGCATTTAGGTCCGAAAATATCAGAACGTTGCTGATAAAAGGAATGCTGATGCCCCAGTGTTTGTCGCCAGGTGAAGGTATGATTTATTTATTCGTCACCAGGCCAGAAATCTACTCGTTTCTCTTATCTCAGTCTCCGTGTTTCAACCAGCCGACGCATCTAGGATGCGTTGTCAGAGACAAGGTTACTACCACCGTGGTTGTCACATGAATTCCTGGCACTACATCGTGAAAATGGAACTGTTCGCAAGCACCAGTCAAAAGACACTTCCTCAGACTGCTACATGGAAAGAAGTGCGGTGAGTTCAGACCTATAACTTTTCTACCATTTTTCAAAAGAGGAGAAAGAAGAAAATGTGTCGCGTACTGAGCTACCTAATCAAGAAAAATCATAGCCGGAATCTGAGCGACACTAAGCAATCTCCAATTATTGGAAAAACAGCATCTTCTTATGGAGGAACAACAGTATTCACGATTGCTATTAGGCGACAGGCGTTCTTGCGTTTTGATGTGTCAATTTGTTGCTGTGTTGTTCAGGATCTTGCATCTAGCAAATCGGTTGTTTGCAACAGATACGTATCCAACAGCAGCTTATCACCGTCTATGAATGGTTGGCGTCACTTTGATCATAATTCCGTTTGTAGCAGCTTGTGCGAACACTGATTGATTGAGTCTTCTCCAATCAAGGAACCACTCCAGTCCAATCTCATTACAGTTTGAACCGTGGCTTTATTACGATACGACCATTTAAGTTTCAAAATCACTTCGGTTTCTTACGGAGGACCATCGGGAAATCCGTAAATAATCAGTCTACACCATCTCTCGCTGAATGAACTGTCTCAGAACAACCGAACTATGTCCCAGTTTTCAGTCCATCTGTCAAGTCGCTCCAGGCCGTAAATACGAGCTACCTTTTTCACACAGTCTCGCTAGTACCTTATCGACAGCCAGTACATTTACGAATCAAAGAAAACAGCACCCGGTTATTCCATGATAAAAAGATGACTTCCCATTCACTTTGGCCCGCTCGAACAAGTAGGCTCATGCAAGCTCTTCGTAAGTTTGGTGCTTCAGTTTACGAGATCTGTTCGTAAGATATGTTGCATCCAGATACACTATCCAGCAGCTTCTCCATCGAAGTGAGAAAACAAAGTTTTCCATACCGCCAGCAAACACAATGACATCTGAGTGCGTAATTTGTCTCAGACGATTGAAGAAGGCACCGCAAAAAGCATTCTAGAAAACAATGATATACGCAGATATGAAAAATAAACGTCTTTCTGGTCTGTGCTGAGCGACTTCCATCGAAGTGCTAAATCTGACGGTAGGCAGGCGTGAATTCGCCCATGAACTCGATCATATGAGAGTGAAGTTTACACAGTTGTTTGTTAACAAACATTCCGAACAAAGGAGCAAATGAGAAGCAACAAGCGGGGTATTAGCCAAGGAAGGGACGGACAGAACAAAATTGGATTTTCCACCATCATCATCGTCGTCACAGACACATCAGTGGTTCACACTGATGCACAACCGTCCCAAATCGTCTCAAGTTGAAGCTTCCGTGTAAATTAAACAGACCGGTACGGGTTCACGTATACTTCCGTGCAGGATCCGAACAGCGAAACAGTAAAATGCCCATCATGTAATGTTTCATGGTGCTCACTCTCAAACTGACAACAAACTATCGGTTGCATTCATGTTTGTACTCCTTATGTAGAGATAACATGGATTGTAGATTCCTAGCTCTGGAAGGATAAAATGTGACTTACTTTGTTGAAATTAAAATCATATGAACGTTCTTCGAAATAAAAAAACCATGATCTATAGCACAAAAAGTTACTTGTTTTAATCTCGTTTCCATCAGCCAGCAGGTCGGACCGTGGAAAAAAATCAACCGAAAGAACAGCGAAGCACGAACAATTACCATCGTCTTAGTTCCGAGTTAACGAAATTCACAGCCAGAACAAGCTGTCTGCTTGAGATGGATTGTGATCATGCAGGCCATGTGACGATTATTGTTGCATTATGAAAATAAAGCTGTGGCACATCAGCAGAAAACATCCAAACAACGGAAACTGTGAAGCTGATCACGCCCGACAACCTCGAATTCTGTGTATAAAAAACATTGAACTGACGAACTACCTAGCGGTAGGAGTTGGTAATCACATTTATCAGCGGACAATAAGCACTTATTTTTACCGAGCTGAACCATGGAGCGATTAAACCCTTTTACGCAAAATTGGTGTAGACAGCCAAGAAACCAGGGAGAAGACGTTAAGAGTATAGGATAAGAAGCGTATTATCAACAAACGATAAACTCGTCAACTTTTTTTTACCTCCCATGGTCCAACAGTGAACAAAAACGTTAGTTATACAAGGAGGTATTAGGTTAGGGTGGAAATTAGTCGTGTTGATCTCAACAGAAATAACACAGCTGCGTAAAATTCGCACAAATCTCCGTTAGAAAACAAGTGCATGAGTAGGTTGTCTCAGATGCAAGAAGTAAGTGTTATGGAACAAATCTCAACTCAGGTGGCGTGACGATCGCCTTTAGAAGCGTCGGAAAATCCGGCATCAACTGCATGACCGGTTGCAACGGGTTCCCCGTTGGTCGCGGTCACTGATTCCGAGGTATCTTTCAGTAATCGTTTCGGTCCGTATAACAAGACGTAGGCACAGTGCCAGTCGCCGCCACCAGAAAGTCGCAAAATATCTTCTAAAGTAACCGGCGTGACCAACATCATCGTCAAATTTGATCCAAGTGTCTGGTCAGTTGAAAAAATTCAAAAGTAAACCGAAGCAAATTTCGGAAAGTTGTTAAGCAATAATTAATTCATAACACATCGGCCGCAAAAATCATATCTGAGGCTAACTTTTTTGGCTATAAAAACACAACTCAGTAAACAGGCTCAAAAAACATTGGCGGCTGAAACAGACATGTCACCACTTAGATTGATGAAAAAACGGTTAGGCATCAGGGTTTTAAGAAGAGTGATGAGATAGATAATCTTCATCATCGACGGCCCTCATCATGTTATGCAATAATAAAACAAATCCACTACGATGAACAGCAGGCGAACACGCGTATCACAAGAGTCAAATGATTGTAATATGTGGAAATAACGTCTATCCACAGTAAGCTAATAACTAATCAGAGGCAGAAAGGACAAAAAGTCATCAATAAGTCAAGGAGAAGTAAGAAAATTCATAACAGACAAAGTGACAATTTTCTATAGGCGATGTTGATCATTAACAATAGATAAGATCGTTGTTAAACTAAAGTATGGATTGTTTCAGATTTCTGGAATTCGAAATGGCCCACGAATTGA
>LOND01002900.1:0-18459 GCA_014220965.1 Paragonimus kellicotti | reverse complement strand
CATCGGGCTTTCGTATGATATCAGATGTTTTTCGACCGTATGGGATAATACGCCGGCGTTCAAGGTCAATTATTAGTCGATCGGATTGCTCCTTGTTTTAGGGTAACTTTTCTACCCCCTCTTCCTGATACGGAAGACAGCAGTGCCGCAACTATAATAATAGCTCTGCTGTATGCCTATATGAGCGTGCCTCACTACCTAAGCACTCTTACGCGGTCAGTAGTGCGACGTACAATCCTACGGGTGTAACTGCTTTTCGTCTGACTGTTCCCCTTTGGCCTGTCTGACAAGGTTGCATCTGGTAGGATCGTAGTCCTAGTCAGCATAGCCCGCCGGATCGAAACAGCACACAAGCCCGACCACCTCGTCTACGTAGCAGTATAGGTCGCTCTTGTAACCTTTCAAACGGAACGAGATGTTTGAGGTGGGCTTTTGGCAAACGAAATGAGGAGGACAGCGGTTCTCCACCACTCAACGGCATTTCAACTTTTTTATGAGGTTTGAGCTATAATCCTGGCCGAGGATTACTTCAGCGCATAAGTTAGGCAGCACATCTTGTGATTCGTCTATAATAGCAATTCTTGTAACGTGTACTATCACAGCAGTGACTGCGTACGGCTGATTAATCTGGTGAACCTCATGGTTATTTAAAAGCACAACTATTAATTCTTCAACCGATATTTTCGAATACAGGACTTAAGATGTAGCTGTCAATTCGGGTATCATGTTAAATTTTTTAAAGGTTCCCACTGATATTTCAGTACCAGTATTTGAGAAGTAAAACGGAGCCGTCATAACAGTCAGACGAAAGCAGTAGTTCAGGATCGGGGTCCTCGTGATCACTCAAACCGCTGGTTGGAGACGCTATCCGAGATGGCGGTGTGTCGCAGTCAATGGCGTACCTGCATCCATACCATTTCTAGTTCTTTTGCTTAGACTTCTATTAATTTTCAACCTTCTTAGTAACGTTTTCTTCTAGGATATTCCACGTCACTGTTGAGGTGAGCGGCAGCCCGAGCCACAGTACCTTTTGGTCAGGCTCATGGCTGATATGATGATGATGAATCAGATTGTAAATCGATGGTAACCAAATCGTGACATCACTTGGCATATGAAAAAAATTTCATGCGATCAGAAACCGAGACAGTATTGAGAGATCGTATTGTTGAGTCACAGCTCTCTTTGGCGTGCTCAGGTATTATTGATTACAAACGAACGTCAGAAAACGAATGGTACGATGATTAACCGATATACTCAGCTCGACGCGTAGCATCTACCAAAAACTGACAAGATGGTTGAAAAAATCTCAGTATTCTATTTTGAGCGCCATGAATTCACGAAACGCCTATCATCAACTATCACAGAAGAAGAGAAACCATGCACTGCCTTCGAAGACTGCGTAAACCTCTATAAGTTTTACCATGCACCGTGATTGCAGTGATCAAAAGTTTAGCGTTTTCAACGAGTGAAAGACAAACTTATCAAGTGCAAAGGATTGTACGTCACATTTGCTTACGTGGATAATATAACCGTGCGCCTTGTGAACGTCGAATATCATAACATACATTCGACAAGGTTATTCGTGGTAAAATTCAACAAAAAGAGGTTCCATCACTGACAGAGAAATGATGCCACTAGGGTAGGAAATTTCAAACCGACTGATCAAGCCGGATCTAGAAAAGCTACAGTAGCTCCAGGATTTGCCATTACCATGAAACACCATTTCACAACACGTTGCCTCATTTACTGCACTGACGAAATGCATCTGCCATTCGGAAAATCGAACATTCCCTCCACCGCAAGACGTCAGTGTATTATTAGAATCGACCGGAAACGATCCATGAAGTCATTGTTACCAATAGTAGCCACCAACTACCATTAGTTATACATCTGCAGTTTGGACATTGGTTTCACTGCTACCCTAACAACAAAATGAAATATACGTGACGTTTTGCCCAAAACGTTGTCACCGAGCGAACGACGACATACTTCTGCCGAGAAGGAAGCTTACGCTATAGTCGGAGTCATCAAAAAGTGGAGGTATTAATTACTGAGAACACATTTCCCATTGATCGATTATCAGAAATCTGCTGCTTTTAGGAATGATGTTCAGCGCCAAGGGGAAAACTAAGAACTAAAGGTGACGACTCGAACTATCCTGTTGTGACTTTGATGTCACGTGTCGTCCAGGAGAGGAAAACCAAGCCGCTGATGCACTATCCCGCATGCATTGTGTATCACTGGTCCACAACATATTTCTAAAGGAGCTACACGACTCGTTGACATTCACATGTTCGGATGTAACATTTCATACATTGCAAAACTAAGTTAATTTTGGTGAAGTGAGATCTCTCACTTCGCGTTGTTCGATGTGCACAGAGGTAAAGTCAAGGCTCTACGACTCACCAAACGGAACTTTCATTAAAGCGACCGCGTCTTTCGAGAGATCGAACGCCGATCACAAATGACCTCTACCATCAACTGCTGATAATAAGTACTTGCTACTAACTACTGATGAATAGTCAAGTCTCTGGTTTGTGGTTCCCTGTTCGAATATGACGGCAACTAACACCAAGTGCTTCTGCTAGCTGTTTTGGGTATTCGCCATGCCCTCATACGTGCACTGAGATCGAGGTCCTACTTTCATGTCTGTGGAATTGAATTTTCCTGTACAGTACAGATATCGTCACCGTTGGATCAAGCTTTACAACCCGCAGACAAACGGGTGAGTCAAGAGGTTGGACGGTACACTTTGGAGGACGATACTGCTTGCCGCGAGATTAAACGGTGTATTCTGCAGTCATTGGGAATTTCGCCTGGGTATTGCAGTGAACGTAACCTCACAGGAACGGCTATATTCCTATAACCGATAATCGATTTCAGGCGTCTCTTTATCGAGCCAGTTCACCGTTACGGGACCGGCTTTAATGCTACGTTATTTAACATCATCAAAGTATGGCCCTTTATTTGAAGGGATCGAGTTACTCGAGTGCAATCTACCATATGCTCATGTCCGCGTCTTTAATGGGAAAGAAGAGACGGTGGTCACTCGTCACCCAGCTCAAAAAGAGCAGTTTGCACACTCATCCCTTGATTACATCTACTGCGGTGACAGTAAGAGCTCTGATTTCTTTGCTGAAGCTCAGACCTCAAATCAGCTCGAACCTGATGTGCCATCTGAACTACAAAATGACGCGGTCCGACAGGAGGTCACAGCAGGGGAATCTCTTCTTGAGCGCCACACCGAAAGTGGCAGCAGATAGGATGCAACGCAACTGTTGGAAAAACAGCAACGAATTCGTCCATACAACCTCAGAAACAGAGAAGTATAACGCTACTCTCACACCTACCTCTTTAACCAACATCTTTACTCGTACTTATTGCTAAACATTGTGTGCATCTACCTTGGACGTCATGACCAACCGTCATATCTATTTCCAGAACACTTTCCATTAAGCTATTCCCAAACAAGTCAAAATACCCAGAGAGAACGTAATGGACAAGCTGGTAATACATATCATTAATTTGTAAATTAATCACGCTTTCCGTCTTCTCTTTTCAGCTCTCACACCAAGGTTATAAGATGAATAAAGCCTAATTTTAATGCAAGAAATCTTCCTCTATTCGCTCTGTCGTCCACACGCTTGCTGATTGCATCAAATCAGAATGTGATGTGATAGACTGTGTACCCTAGTGGTCTATCTACTCAAATTAAACAGCCTGGAGCTGATAACGAGATACCCGTGTGACGTGGATTAATGGATAGGGGGATGACAAACATCATTTGGTCGTTCAGGAGAAACATTTAATCTCACTCAGCGCTATACGACCGTTGCATTGCTGCGCAAGCATTTGATTCAAAAGTGTGGGTTTGGAATTTCAATTGTTCTTTTATCAGTATCCCAGTTTACACATAATCATTTTATTCGATGTTTTTTGTATGGTAATATGTATGCTTTTAATATCAACCAGCTCCCGAAACACTGACTGTAAGCTGTAAACTGTTCAATTACGACATAAAACAAACGCGAAGATCCCCACAAAAATAAGGAAAATGTCCCAGACCGGTGATTAAGGAATAAGGTGGTCCTACCTGATGCGACGCTCTTCCCTGGCTTTGCAGCCTCATGCACCATACGATCTTCGTGCCGACGCATCAGTTCACGAATGGGGATCAATTCCTTCTGCAAGGACTCTGAGCAAAAGCTGAATAGGTCCAATTCCATGGGAAATTTAACATCTTTGAGTATCTAGCAATGGAACGAAGGCAGAAGAATAATACACACTGAATATTCGAGCACACAATATCGAGAATATCATGATCAAGAATACACAAAACACCCTCAGCGGTCGGTCAGATCAGAATAGGGGATAGGCACACACACTGTCCAACCATCGAACGATTCGCACAAACCGCACGAACAGCGGGTCAGTAGTAGCCAGTCACCTTCAGACCTTTTACTTAGCATCATCGGGTGAAATGTGGATGCGGAACACAAGACAACAGCGAATATACTAACAATTAGTTTAGTCCATCTCGACAAATCATGCCAAGCGGTCGTAATTATGGTTCGGACTACAAAATCCAAGTTTCTTTAACAGTCAGAACCATTCTGATGTATAAGCCAAAAGCAAACTACCAATAGTGTGATGTGGTTGTGGTCAAGCAAATAATTAGCTCGTTGACGTTACAGCTGATAACAGAGCTTAAGAACTGATGTGCACAGTAGAACGTCACCAGATGTCTGGATGACACCCTTGTCCGGTAAAGCAATAGAAATCTCAAGTATGAACTAAGGCCGCCTGAAATATTTCTGTATCGGGCTGGTACTCTTAATCTCGTTTGCGACTAAGCCGGATTGCTTCGTTCTGGCGACCTATAAGAACGGATAAAAAGTGGGCAACTGCCAGTTTGACAAAAAAGCAAGGTATAAACACGTACCTTGGCATTTAACTGTTTATCTTCCTTGTAGAAAAATCGTACGAAATGAACACTCAGATATCCTGGAAGTCTAGTTATCACAGACGTCTTTTTGTACACAGCATCACGTCCAAGAGTGGCCGAATGTTTTGTGACAGTGCCTTCGAAACCGTTGCGAATACCGGTATGGAGAAATTTCACATCTGAAAGTAAACATATTGATGTTCTACTATAGTAGGGTCAGATACGTCAGTACTAGACCAGTTCTCGAACTAAGTGACGAACTAAAGAACACTCATAGAAAAAATGAGTCAATGGAAAAATGACTTCCAAAAGTCAAACCTGCTATCTCAGGTTTGGATTCAAGCTTCCTCGAATATGGCCCAATGATAGCGGCGCTGACTTGTGAACACACTGCAAAGGAATTGACCTCCAGTTGGATTGATTGCTTGACTGATGGGTTTGAGCAAGCAGGCTACATCCAGACTCACTTACGCCATCCGAAATACCAAATGGAAGTAAAAGCCCGGTAATGTAAAGATTGAAAGTGCAATCTGACGGATAAAACGACACAACATAGCAATCTAACATTTGTCGGCTGATGATAGAATATTAAACTTCATTGATTGTATGATCCCAACGAAGCATGCCTACCTATCAGCATGACAGATAAGTCGTTACCCATAAAGTACAGATAGAGGAAAGGTGACGCTGGTGACCAGATAGTTAATTGAATTCAACTTTTGAGTGCAAATTATGCAATGCCTGAGCCTGAGGAAGTATAATATCACAAACTACCAAACTGACAGCAACCTTGAATGTTTCCTATCGACAGTTGGGGACAGCCAAAGATGGACAAGAACCCGAGTGTTATCAAATATCCACCAGAAAACATACGTTCTGGAGCGTCTATATAGAGAGTGCTGTCCACTGCTTCCTGATGGAATCCCTGCCGCCTCTTAAGTTGAGAGGTCAAAGGTAACTAGGCTGTGGTTGTAGCCAGACTCTTTAAACACTAGTCGCACACCTAGGAAAGGAAGAAGTCTTTCGTAAGGACCTTTCAGCATAACAACCAACTCCAAAAGAATAAACAGCATAAAGTCTGAACAATATTGTGGATTATGGAGATGCATCGATGAGATTCACAAGACGACAATTCACTTCGAACATCGAGATTTTTGAATAAGTGAGTAGCTACAGTCCCTTCAGTATTTTTTTACTTTTACGAAGCACATACTCGAGTTAACCTTAAAACCCCGTGCACGAAGCCTTGTGGATATGGCATAGATAATGCTCTGGAGATCGCGAACGAGCTCAATGATCATTGTTTCAGTGTGAGGATCAACGATGAACTTCCCGGTTGGTGCAGCGCGAGCGATGGTAAACCACAGGGTCTCATACCACGACCATTGTAATTCAGCTTATTTTTAATCGAGACCTAACAGATCGTGCAATCTCAGCTGCTGGTAAACACCGACAACAAGAACAACTGGAGTAGTGCGGACAGTATAACAGAGAGTAGGAAGCTTTACATGAAGCGGAACATTCAAAACAACTGGGCCACAGGTAGCCGACTATCACCTGATATAAGATAATGCACCTCTGCCACCCTTCTCATGGAGAATATTTTCTTCTGTACAAGGAATCAAGTACCATTACCAATGAAAAATACGTGGGAGGGGTCGATGAGCTCAGACTGCTTCAAAACCATGTCTCAACGACAGCGAAATCGAATTAGTTGCTTCGGCTGCACACAGGATGGCTTGGAACGTTACTATTCAACAAAACAATGCGCATTAACAAACAAGATAGTCGCCCGTATCCCGAAAAAGTACAACAGTCTTGGCAAAAGTCCATTTTTTTCCAAGACAGATTATTTTTCGAAATACACGTTGGTTTACAGTTCCATCTTTTTGCATTATAATGTGCTAAAATTCCAGTTTGGCCCATGCTTCTACCTCGTTTTCTGATTGCCCATTCCACTAGTACTACATCAAATACGGTGGGATTCTTTAAAGCAAATCAAAGTCAATACATACGTAAACGCTGATCTGCTGTTACCTTTGGGTCGGGAGTAAATGCATTCTCGACTGAAGACTAGGGTCTTTTATGATCGTTTAGAGTTTTTAGTATCTTTACGTTCTGTGTTACAGGTTCGCGATTCGTATGTCATATTCGTGCCACCTTCTAGTTTTCGTTGACCACGTGGGTCACGACACAGAGTGATAAAGCAGGTCACAGCATTCCGCTAGCAACCATACTCAGACTAGTCGATTGAACTACGATAATTCTTCGTGTTAACAACATGTCAGAGGAATTAATTTCCCCATAAGGGATCCCTCATTTTTTTTACGAAACTTACTACTACTTGACCAAAACAATTACTTCCACAGTAACCTTTTGAAGCCACGTCATTGAACGAGCTGGTTGCTTCAGACGTCTAAGCGTGCCCACGTTGAAACACATTACCATCGTCCGTCAAGAAAGTGTCGCCAGCTGAAGTTTCGAGAGGCAGACGGAACATACATATTCAGAGAGCTAGGCTGTCTTAAAACAGCCTTATCACGAAAATTACTTTAGAGCTACGTTAGACTATTTACAACTGCCTATAGTCGGATATACATTTTGTATGTAGTGTGTCTGCCATAGAATTCATGGTATTAGTAAGCACATTTGACAAGCTGTGGTTGGATTTATTCCCTGTTGCCGGCTAACTGTTTAATCTCCTTTGACATCTCTTTGTATCCGCAGTCTTACAAGTATTGTAACCATCGTAACCTCCGTCCACCATTTTTTCAATAAACTCTTCGGTGCATAGTCCGATGTACAAATGTATTACAAGCCCTCTTCAATCGGTAACTTTCCAACGAATCCTTCAAAAAATGCCCCAAGCGTTGTAGATGCTACCCGATGAGTGTGCTTAGCCCGATGACCTCGCAGATCACGTCCTCGAACAAGATAAATTTGGTAAGATCAGTTAAATAAACACTTTCGGGTTTCATATTCGGAAGAAGGAAAATAAAAAACCAACAGCGTAGACAGTTTGTAAACTAGCTAGGTCATTTTATTTAGCACAGTGAAGAACTCACATTTTGTGTCAGCAGGAAAAAGTATTAGCGTCTTGTTCTGATTACCTGCTGGCATATTCGTTTCGGTTAGATGTTAGGCATGAATCTCATCAGGATAATTCCGACTAAAGAAAACTCAGAACGCTGAGGAACAACAGTAGAGGATAACGAAAACAGGAAATGGTACATAGGAAGTATCGAGCGAATAATGAAGCAATAACGAACCGTTAAAGGAAGAGGAGCATAAGACTAAGCGTTCCTAGATCGGGCGTTCATAACGCGGAAAACTGTCTACTGGGCTACGTCTTTTCATGGGTAGCACCTTACTCGGCACACCATAGGATGTTTCAAAAACATGTAACAAACCGTACAGAAGCAACGTGAAGCTACCTTGGTTGATGAAGCAAGAGAGCTGGGTGAAAGTCTCTTCCGTTTCACTGGGCTGCTCTTCCGCCTCAGTGCATGTGAGTTTGCAAGTCAACCGACCAGTGAAATATCGATCAACCGGATTCCAAGGTGCGTTGGAAGAAGGAGTTTTGAGCATTTCCTCCAGAAGTAATTGAAAACGAAAATGGAGAACGGTGAAGACACGATCGTAACGCAAAATATATGATACGCACGTGACAGATAATGCATACAAGCAATGAAATACCAGAAAACTGCTCATACGGCAGTGTACCAAAGGTAAACAAAAGGGAACACGGTCGTAGTTAAAAAGTGCCTCTAACCATTAGTAGGTTAAAATGGAGTATCACTAAAGCCGTGTTACGAGTACTTCGTGTAGAATGAACTCAACGTGACACAGTCATAATGACGCATGATTACCGGTTCCGAGTCCAAGGTAGGTTGCTGCAACACACAGACACACACAACTGTGTATGTCAAATGATATTTAAAGTTTGCGGTACAAAACTCAGAAACATCTCATGGGATGAAGACAGATAATAAACGAGAATGTTTACATATAAGTGGGAAAATGGAAAAAATGGTGAAAAAAGGAATCTTCGTAGCTCTACAACAGTCAGCACGAACCAGCTGTACTTTTGTGGACGTGCATTAGAAGGGTAGCCACCCACACAGAGTGAATAAGGCAATTCACCGTTGTCACTGATCTCAATAACAATCACCGCTCGGTCGTCAGTGGATGCCGAGCATTCGTCTAGTCATTATTGGTCGTTCAATTCTGTGTCTGGCCTTCCTTAGTTTAACCCGCTATGCAGTTCTTTCAGCTTTAACAAATGGCAGTGTGATCAGGAAGTAAGGTTTTACTCTCTCTCTAGCTGGCCGGATAGTAGCTTACATAGAGACTGAGCCATCGTCACTGCGCACAGCGAGAATGTTTGACAACCGAATCGCTCACTTTAGACGAAGGGTTGGCAACCTTTTCCCACACAGGGGCCACGTCATCCATAGATGTCAATTAGTAACAGTAAAACGTAATCATAATCGGCTTCAGCTTTGAGTCATACTTACGGATGTGATGACTCGGGTTGCTGCTGGTCTTAACACCGGTCCACGAAGGTGCAGAGTATTAAACAGGTGCGAATGTATAGCAAACAAGATAAACAAATAAAAAATAATCGAATTTCACGAACCGGAAGGGTCAACAACCTTGCGGATGCTAGTTCGCCATTGACTGCGACACAATGAAATGTCAGACGGCGTTTCCAATCGGCGGTGTGGATGGTTGCGAACACCTGAACCAGGTACACGGCACTCACTAACCTTGCTCGGGACGATCAAGGCTTTCACAGTCCGTGATCACATCATCGCCTAATACTCGTACAGTTCCATCAGTAGCCACAGTGAACAATGTGCGGTGCGGAAAACGCGCCGTCGGCATACGGTGCATACGATCTGACCAGCAAAAACTGCATTTTCACTATCTCGGTCATCGGTCGCGGACTTACACACTTCTCAAACACGCACCGATGGATTGTCGTGTTGCCCGCGAAGTCAGCCCATTTAACATAAGCCAACTGGCGGAGACAACGGTTAGCAAATACAGGGGGATTGTGGGTATCTTCCGTACGGATGGGCTCAGCCTCTGTCTCATTGAGCGAAACCGAACACACACGCGCATCGTAAACTCTGTCTTTAATCGAAAAATGAAAGTCTTCGCAATGCAACAAAATAACGGGGGTTGACAAATGCACTATACAATTTCGCTATCCTCGTGGACACCTTGACAGCAAGTAATACCGCCTGACGAGATAACATCACCCAAGACCAGTGCAGCCATCGATGGACTCAAGCGACTCGTCAACACTAACAAAGAAAGGGTCAGTGTCAACTCAATCTTGTAATAACACTACGCTTTGAAGGTGCAAAATGCATACCATACAAGTCCACCATATCACTTGACCAATTCAGTATTGTCTTTGTTCTCAACAGAAGAACTAAATAAAGCGATGTCATCTGCGTACTGAATATTGATCAACTACCTGACAGGAGCTCCACTTGGAACCTTTGAGTGTTCTTTTCAAAATACGATTTGTCACAAAATTGAGTTTGGACTCTCCTGTCGAACGCCACTTGACGTGGGGAACGCTCGAGACGGCTGCACTAAAAACGTAACTAACTAACTACACTTTATTTTGTCGAAATAGGGTTCAAGCCGTGAACCAATAGAGCAAACAACTTACTGTGGCAGGTAATGCTGTTTGACAAGCGAAAGTCTAATATCAGACAACAAGGTGATGGAGTTCATGTCAATGAGTTACCCCGACCCAGACAACCTCTGTCGGATACAAAAATAGCTCTGGAGCTCAAGGTTATTGAGACTTGAAAAAGCTCTAAGCCCATATCTCCTCTTTCACTCTCTTTTGAAGGATGTCAAGGAGAGCCTGGTACTGGAACAGGCCAATCTTTCGGACGATTTAAGAAACTGAAGAGATGTCTCACGATTAGTGCTAATCAACAGCTGCTTCTGTCTTCAAAAAGACCAGAAGTTTGTCGTAACTACAATGTCATCCATCCTGTCCTGTCACATTCAAGCAATTCAATGGTCTAACACTGTCTACCCCCTAAAACTAAAGGTCAAATATGTTAAAAACACAAGATTCTTTCCACGCTGGGGATGTACAAATCACAGTTTGTCGTGCGCCGGATATTGAAAAATCGATACTCTTAAAGCCAACTAAAGGTAATCGTATTTTTAGAACTAGATATCCCCCCAGTATGTTGCTAGTGATGTTTTTTGGCTGTCTACTTTGGAAAGTGATACCACCGAAATATGCCGATCTGGTAAAGTTACTACACGTCCAATTCTGCAAGCGGAATGGCAGTCTTGTGGCAACAGTCTTGGGTGTTTAACACTTCGAACAATGCGCACTAGGAGTGCTTAGTCTCCACCTTCCTGTCCAATTATCTCACGGACGATATTTTAAAAGGTGCGCCTGAAGCTTTCTTATCGTAGTTCTTCCGTACCTAAGTTGACAAACATGGAATATACAGACAACACCGATCTGTCTGGCCTCTCACCGAAGGTATACGATAATTCTAACCGATCTATATTGTATGGAATTCGCGCGCATCCCCAAATTTCCAAATACAACTTCAAGACTGCGGCTCTCTTATTTTTGCCTCCTTTATTGTGGGCATCCAGTAAGGTACCCACTCCGTCAGCCCATGATACTGCGAAGGTGACTTTGGCCGAAATAATGAAGGCACGTGTTGTTTTCATTAATCAGTATCACTTGTGAAAGAGCGAAGATGTCTGATTGTCGCTGAGAGGAAAAGCGTACAGCCCCTGTGTGCGACTTACATTGCTTAATGATGTGTAAACGTGGTCTGTTCGCAATGAACCGATTTGCAGTGTCTGACCGACGTTGTCGTTGTTTATTAACCCATATCAAATGAGATGAATTGACGAACAACGCAGCTGTTCGATAGCACGCACTTGTAAAATCTGCAGAAACGTAAACGGCCTGCTAGGTAATAAGGATGCACAACCCGAGATAGCCAGGTCGGGAGCGAGATATGCCAGTTGAGGTTTTATCGCATCAGGTACTATGCTCTTAAACCATCAAATACGGGATAAAACTAAAAGATGGTCAGGCAACAGCATAAAACTCTATTTGTGATTACTCGAATCGCCGATTCGAAACACTATCTGATGCGACAACGTGCTGCAGCCAATTACGTGGATCTATTGCGGAAGCAATTCTATTCAATATTATTTCAACCATTTTGCTTTGACTTTATGATTTTTTTTTAAAGTATTGCTCGGTGGCTCATGCCAGTATTATCTGGTCAGGCTTATGGAAGTGTGAAAGTGAATGAGTGATTGGAAGGTCATTGCAAATGATGGTTACCAAGACATCAATATACTATTGTCAGCACAAACGTCTGAGTGAGCGCTACCTAGGCACAATGAACAAACAAGCAGCGAACAAAGGGAGTGAGCGTACGAAAACAGGGTGGGGAGACAAAAAGTACGGTAAGGTGTTCAATGATAACGAAGACTTTCGTTAGTTTTATACTCCACGCTGTTGGATTATATGCGGTTTTGTCAGGGTACGTAAGTTTCTTTTCGGAAAGAAGTTCTTACAAGGACAGATAAAAACGACCATGATATGCACAACATTCTTGTTACTGACCACGGCTTGTAGCCATATGCTGTGGCGTCTCTAGCCGACGACAGCATCTTGCAGACTTCCGTCAACCAACAAGGTCTAATGTTAATGTTAATTTCTTCATACTCAATACTAAGTCACGAATTACCAGTGACGCTGCCTTTTTCAACCAAACTCAGAGAGCACAAATAGGATGCGATGTGGCGGGCGCTGAGTCGGCACACGTAAAGCGTGTCTGCGGCAGGCCTAACCGATAAAGAGAAACGACTTCACATAAAAGGAGGTTATCTTTTTTCAACACACGTCACTGTAAGTATTCATTACGCAGATGGTGCTGCAAATGTCGCTGGCAACGCCTGTCAAAAAGGATAACCAGCAAACGCTATCACGCCGCTGCTTGGATTCAGTCGTGGGACAGAACTGCGAGCAAGATTCAGTTGTAGGTAAGCAGGCTTCAGTGATGCATGAGAAAATCTGTTACAATACCACAAGATGTAATAAAACTCTCCGGATAAGCAAAAATTTTGGTCAAACGCAGACTGTCACTACCCGGTGTTTTTTCAGGCTGTTAATGGTAGCAGTTTGTCTCGTTCACTTTGGATGAGTGGACATCCCGTCTGTGAATATACGTACAAGTGCGAAATGTTTAAATAAAAGTATTGTGCTTTATGCACAATGCACACAAATTCACGTATGTTGAATGCTCAAAATTGTCCTGTCTCTTTCTTTCATCCTAGAATGTAACAGAGGGGCTAGCATTGGACAAGCCTTCGTGTGTTCTGACCATGCACACGTTTCATTCTAACCGCGTGATCAATGAGAAAACCAGCATTGTGTTCTTCAATAAGTGAACCCGCTCGAGTAGTCTTACTCAAATTCAACGTTAGGATGTCATTTTTCGTCATCTCACAGGAACGGCACGTAAAGTGGCTGCACTTCAACTTACAAGCGAATAAAGTTGCCACCAGCGTGAAGTTAAAAGGGTGTTTTTAAGAAACAAGGCATTTAAACTATGCTGAAATTAACTTACGGGCAAATTGGAAACTGCACGAGGGTCAACCGATATCCGTTGGAGAGCATGCACTATTTCCACCCAGCACTCGTTTGCATCCTGTTGAGCAAACCGACCACCAACCATGGAAAGTATACCTCCGGTTGGTTGGGTATCTTTGTTATCTGCATCGCCTGGCAGTCGAGTTGCAAATTGCGGGCAAACACTCCGCAGACAGGTAACAAAGACAGCCGGAATGACCGATTGTTCAGCTTTTTCCATAGAGTTGAAGAGCAGACGCAGACTGGTAACCAGTGCTTCGGGTGAACTCATTCCGGGGGTCGTTTGAGGCTGAACTGATCTGAACAAACAAGAGAAAGTAGGATACGTAGAAAAGCTAGTAGGGGAGTAAAAGGGGCACAAGTCAACGTTGATAAGCAGCGCAACCGGTGCGCTATGGGAAGTGATCCAGTGGAGTTGAAACGTTGTCAACCAGTGGTGTACCAAAGCGACAGAAGACCCGAATTCAACAACGCGTACATCAAACGAAAGAAAGTCGCTCCAAGACGAACTCCAAAGGACCAACGTACTTCATATATGCAACAATTTTCGAGTATATATATATATCTAGATGTGTATAAGAGACACTTCTAATGGGTACCCTAATAGCTTCATAAAGGCATCTATCAGAGGATTCACAAGAACTGAACGTACAGAACCCAAAACGCGAATGACAG
The DNA here is from genome assembly GCA_014220965.1 of Paragonimus kellicotti. Lineage (NCBI taxonomy): Eukaryota > Metazoa > Platyhelminthes > Trematoda > Plagiorchiida > Troglotrematidae > Paragonimus > Paragonimus kellicotti. Next base: position 4,165 of record LOND01002900.1, on the reverse strand, counting down.
TGCCATATATTCACGGCACATCTGAAGCAGCACAAAGGATGCTCCAACCACTGGGCATCCAAATATCACACAGGCCAAATTCAACACTCCGTTCAGCTTTGGTGAACGCTAAAGATCGTGTAGAACCACACGAACAGTCTGGCGTGGTATACGCGATTCCATGTCTCGGGTGTGACCAACAATATGTGGGAGAGACAGGCAAACAACTGCGCACACGCGTGCACGAACACAAACTAGCGATGCGGCGAGCCGACCCTAGATCACAACTGTGGCACCACTGCGCGGACACAGGTCACGAGGTCAACATAGATCATGCGAAAGTGGTCGCACGGGCAAAGATGAAAGGGGAACGGCTTGTACTGGAGGCTCTATTCGCGGAATTCGTTCAATCGACACGTAGATATAGACAGCCACTACGTCAGCATCGTTGATACTGAAACCAAAAGCGAGCGAAGACAGACCGACAGGCGAACACGGTGAGTGGCAGAGCAACCTCATTCCAACACATTTATTTGTTTGATAACGGATCCTAGTGTGGATTTGAAACGTCACAATAAATCGTTCACTACTCAGTGTGTGCCCTTTTAAATACTTTATATATATATATATATATATATATATTATATATATATATATATATATATTTAAAAGGGTATGAATGAAGATAACAGTGTGCTGTTGGATGTCAGCTAGCCGTCAGTTCGAAGGCTTTGTACTTGTAGTTCTCCAGCTCTGCTATCCACTGTCGATCAGTATTCTCATTCCAAGCCACTCAATATATGTGAGTCAAGTTATAATGTTTCTCTGTTTACCATTGAAAGTAACGCAAAAATGGTTGACACCGATGCCTATTTGCTAAACAAGCAGTGAGAGAAGAGAGAGCACGCCCTCGTTTCTAAAATTAGAAAAGGAATTTAGCCTGATGAACAAAGAACCCATACCTGAAGCTAAGCATTCTAGACATAGCCACACTCCGAAAACAAACGAGTTGTTTTCTGATCTGATTTGTCGTGCTGGATATTCGGTGTTCTTAAACATATTTAACACCCCCGTCTATTCACCTGATCAAATGGCTAGGTCGCAGTTGCCCAAACGGTTAGTTATTCCTCGTAAACGGATGTTTGTTGAAAACTGAGACTTGATTTTAACTCAATTACAGACGACCCAAGGAGAGCAAACGACAAACAGCGCACTATGCGTAAAAATTGAAGTATCGAACCGACTGCTTTGTTCACATCCAACTGATACAAAGCATCGCGGAAATCAGGACACGCATTGGGAGTTGAAACATAACCAAAAATCCGTAACTCCCCTTCTCAAACGAGATGACGGCTACATTCCTCCGGTATTCAGTTAAATTGGCACAAGAAGTTTTCGTCCTGTGCCAAGCAAACTTACAATATTAGTTACATACGCCCAGTAACCTTAGATTGAAATTCTGTCGTAACCTCTAATCCGAGTGTTCAGTTTCACGCTTCATGCAACCATGGCTGTAAGAGACTGAAAAGAAGTCACTGTTATCCGTATCATCACGAATGACAACCGAGCGTACTAACCAGCAAGCTTGGCAAGCGCCGTCAACAAAATCGTTCAACTGGCGAGACTGTACATCCGTCTGTGTACAGAGACCGTTTTACAAAGGGAAAAGCATCTCTGGTTAATTTTTTCACACTCCTAGATACTATCGCGGAGAAGCGACTGAAGTCTGCTACCTAGACTAGGAGGCCTCCAACCCTATCATCCACAGATTGCTGAACTGGAGGCCACGGCAAACTGAAACATTACCTTCCGTTTGCAAACGGATTAACACGTTTTTCTTGCGGGTTCGCGAAAAAGACGAATGCAGGACTTAGTGGTGCATGAAGATATGCCTTAAAGTGAGGTACCCAAATGATCCATCCTAGCTTTTTGCTTTGCCTAATATATGTAAACGATTTAACAGATAGCTTGGTCGATCCATACTACTTGCGGGACAATTATATGGAACTGGTTGGAAATACGCAACCCATGGAAGATATCCCGAGAATTTGTGGACACAAAAGTGACACCAGTCACTAAACATCCTGAAGGATTACATGCTGCCGAGTGCTATTCAACTGGTATTAGACAGACTCGAGAGGCCCAATCTGATCAACAGTAAAATAGAAAACGAGACTGGCATTCAGATCTCCAACAAGATTGTCCAATAAGCCCAAAGCATGGTGAACGCTGCATCGGCCGAAATCCATTATTGACAACTCATGCTTACTAGTGTTGGAGCCGTTATTTATACATGGTTACTGTCTTTTATTACTATACACTTAATAACTATGTCCTTTTATTGCTTGATTTACCACTTGTCGGATGAATAGTCTTCACCGATCTCGCACAAGTCGCAGACCGTCCCTGTTACTTTGCAGCCTCTCACTTGCTATATACAGTTCGAACTAACTTCGGGTGTTGCGTGAAAAGTACCGTGGGTTCTCGGAAACGGGCTACGCCCGCCACATGTACGGTATGGGATATGGCAGATCCAAATTACCATGACCGTATGGAAATACTGAGCCTATTTTCGTCTGAAAGAAGGTGAGAGAGAAAAACAGCAATGTTTAAAACCACACCTCACATACAAATTCTCTCATTTAGTTGCAATGTGAGATGACCGAGGTTTGGGGCGTAAACTCACAAACAAGCACAGATCGAGATTCGGCGCAGCTTTGGTCGATTGGATAACCAATTCACAGAATGATATACAGATGAGAATTATAGGGATTTAAAACGTGGACAGTTTCAGGCGAAGTAATGGGGTTCAATGTACAAATAGCCCACGTCTAAACTCATACATCTGACATTGATGTTCGAATCACATACTTCCTCTACTGCACTAACTAGTAGTACGATTTTTGGTGCTACTCCCAAGGGAAGTGAGAATATGTGCTATCTGGATCTGCCCGGATGCGTTGTATCTGCAGAATAAGGTTGGTTAAATTCCGGATCACACCATTTAGTCGTCATATCGTTTACTAGCATACGCTCTCGCAAAATCCGAGGGTAGACATTGAAAGTGAAAGTAACGGATGGTAACGTTGTCGAAAGTTCCATTGTGAAAACGTGCGCTCGTCCACCTGGACTGTTCATGATTCAGTATGATGAAGGTGATTACGTCAGAGCGGCACCTTTACCCGCAAAGCAAGTCAGGAAAGTTTGTTTTATGGAGTAAACATTTACTTACTCGGAAAGTGAGAGTATATACGCAAGTGAGTTGTGCTAGAGTATATACACAGGTAGTCAGTGTCCAACTAGTAAAGGTTGCCACCGGTTGCTCTAAGCAATTCTCCTGCATCTAACAGCAGAGGAGCAGCAAGACCGAGATCAGATAGTCACTGCAGCTAAAGTAACCAACCGCCCTATGTAACGATTGTTGTTATTGATCTGATAATGAAAATGTGTTTCGGACGACGCTTCGTACGCATATTCAGGTGGAGAGGTCAAACCAGGTCGGCTTCATTAAGGTTTCGATAAGGTCCAAGATAAATGAGAATGCACTTGATGAAATGATGTAAAACCAACTAACAGACGCAGACTAAAAATTACCTGTACATAAAGTTCAAGAAGAAAAAATAGAACTTACACTTTTAAAGAGGCACGGATTTCAGGGACAGAGTAGAGAAGTTGGATGGTTGCGTTCATATAGCACGTGTTTCCAAGATTCACCAAGCCAAATGGAAGCTGTACGGCCTTTTCTTCAATAAGCCGCGAATCTTCAGCAGGAATATCCATGGGTTCAACATTCGGCAATTCATCTGCAGTTCCCATGAGCATGATAGTAGAACCCTGTACACAATGCGTCTGAATACGACCAATAACGTACATCTTTCAACTTTATACCGTCAAAGTTGGTGTCGCCCAGCAGTTTTCCGGGCATCATGACTTTTTGTCTTTCTGGTGGAACGCCCGTAAGGGAAAATAAAATAGCCTTGAATTTCTCCGGGCTTTCATCTGTGTTACACTCCACATCCTTGAACTTTTCTTTTTGCCATTTTACATTGACTACGGTACCAATGAAGGAGAACACGACTCACTTTTGAAAACCGGCATGGCACGTGTTTCAAGTTAGACGCCACTCAAAAAGGTCATCAGCGAAAACGCTTGATAACGAATCCCGACATTTCTAGTTACTTCTGCT
>LOND01002899.1:13287-31369 GCA_014220965.1 Paragonimus kellicotti | reverse complement strand
ATCAGCTCAGTGTGTTGTCACATCACAATTTTGCTTAACTGATGCAGATGAGGGAAGTGTAGTTTTCACTGTGATTAGTTGGGAAACTGCAGTCTTACTATACCGCATGTATGCTATCCGTGATTAGTGGCACCAATCTGTGTAGATAGTGCCCAGTCACCATCTCATTGTTTGTCGTAAGAATACTTTCAATTATGTTACCAAATAATATGGCTGACGCGGCAGATTTGGGTGCATAAAGAGGAATTTTTGAAGTGACACTATCAGAAATGTACTGTAACTGTACACACAACGGTGTACATTTGCGTCGGAACATGTTATACTGCCAATAATCACTCAAACTTGGTCACGTTAATTTTATAACCGAGGCTTTTATTGAAAGTACAGAGCAAAACCGCACACTCAAACGACCTTAGTTATGAAGGAATTTTGGCAGCTCAGAAGCAGAGAGATGTGCGAACCTACGTCGGTATGTCACCTATCTTTTGATTGCATCGTTCTCATTCGATGATGTATAATTGCGGTTATTCTTACCTTGTTGAAGAGGGATTAATGTTCACAGTTTTGACTCAGTCACTCAGGGCGAATGTTTTGTGTAACAGCACTGACCAGACTATTAAAATCACTTGACATTAAGAACGAAGAAGACGTCTAACTTTGAGGTTATTTTACGCGTTTTCTCAATCGTGTCCCCTCTTTGAACGTCGCAAGTTTCAACGGTTGTTACTCCTGCCTTCAGAAAATATGGCTTAAACTTCAATATCTTCATACGTAAACTCAAAGCGCTCTTTTTCCACGTAACAGTTTAAGCCATACGGCATGCGGGATATTTTTAATGAACTTGAAACAACACCTTGTATTCTACGAAACGGAGGGGAGTACACTCCACGACCAATCTTTGAAGTGAATGCACACAACATTTAACGCGCGCAATCATTCTGAAAATAATGCACATTCGTACAGTTGAATAAACTCTTACTATATTGTAAAAGAAAAAATCGGGGAAAATCATACCTGAGTACTCACAAGCGTTTCAATTTATTTCTTTGACGACCTTGATCTCGTGGTATCATTTGTTATTGGGTTGATTGGTCGACTCAGCATCAATTAATAATTAACGGAATTAGCGCTTTTTCAACGGTAGGCAATTAGGCTTGATACATAAATTGGATAACAAAAGGAATGATTGAAATTGACCACCTTGCAAAATCTTCAAATTTGACCGACGTTTGCATGACTTTCTTGGTGCAATATACGACGTTGTATTTCTTTTGCTGTAAGGACTGTTTCTTCTCGTTTCAAATAGAATAAATCTAATTTAGCCTGGCTAATGCTCAAATAAACAATTACATCGAAACGTCAACCTGCAGCTAACCGTAATGATTTGAAACAGACGGTTACTGATGTCGACGGAAGTGATGAGCAAAACTGCCTCACGGATGGGGCAACTTAAATGTGGTGGCGTATGAGAACCAAACTGTTTGACAGCTGAATAGCACACAAACCACCTAGGTGCCGGTAACCTTATTGCTACAGGAAATAGCTCTATGCAAACCTTTGACGTTTCCTTTCCTCTGAGTTACACTCACGACCATATGCGGATTCGTGATACACAGACAACTCCCTCGATTGGGCATGATATTCGATATGTATATTGTCTGATTAGTAATGTTGCTTTACAGCCGGAAACTTCGAGTGCTCCAAATTGAACATCACTCCAATTTTATCACATCTTTGGGATAGTGATGAGGTGACTAACCAGCCCATTTCGGCAAGAGGCAGTGGACTTAATTCACATAATTCACTTCTTCACGTAGCAGCAATCAACTTCTTTTATTGACTGGTGAGCTGAACTCAACCACTAAAGCTTATGAAGTGAGCTTATGGACAAGTATTCCAATTACCTCATAACAGACCCATCATTTATGAACACCAAATTCCAGCCAGATAAAACCTTTGGTCAAATGAAGATGTGAACGTTTTAGTATACTTGACAATAGTAAACACTCTTCACAACTTACACAGTTGTTGATATCTAATTTTATGTTGAACACGGAAAATAACGAGTGAAATTCGTTCATCGAAATCAACATTTTAAGCCGAAAAACCTTATTATATACAGTGTTTTTGTCTTTTCTTTCAAACTCTCTGGTCCTGTGACTCATCAATCAATCCAAGTCCTGCTCAGGTCTATTCAATTAAATAGTTTCCGACGTTTTTCTTGGGATGTCATGTTGCGGAACATTTTATGAACTCACGATTTGCCTCATAATGAACTTCAACGAAACCACAGTGATTGTGTTCGCGTCAAAAGTTATCATCCTATATATCAGATCTTAAGCATCACTAGATTTGTTCAGGGAGAATATTCTTGAACAAAATTTCAAAAAAACATGTACTGGATATTTCGAGCATAAAACTGACAAAATCCGTATAAAATGTTGTGGTGTGTCTTAGAAGTTACCATACTGTTTAACCTTCGGAGTAATGAGATTTGGCCGAAAAAGGTTGATTTTTTCTTCAAAACAATGACGTTTTCATAGAAAAAAGACACTTCTATTTTCTACATAAACATTATAACTTCAACTTTAGATCAACTTGTGAACGATTGGTAGTTTTTTGACATGGAATCTTTTTCAGATCAGAGGAACTATTGAAAAATTCGGTGGCATTTCCAGGCAGGCTGGAACTGGGCAACTAGGCTGAAGTTAACTCATTGAAATTCATGCAGATAATGTACATGTATAAGAATATAAACATATGTATGGAAACGGTGTATATCTTATGGAATAAATTGCAATCACATATAGAAACGTAGGTTGTATCGTTTGTATTTAATGGGAAAAGTATGCATCTGAAAAAAAGTTTGGATTTTCGAGGTTCCAGAGCAGCTGAAAAGGTAAATACTTCATTCGGACTAATTGTATGCCGTGTCTCTTAGTATGCTTTGCAAAACAAGTTGCCTGAAGAGGATGGGCATATCAGCAGGGATGATTATTAAATGTGAACTGGAAGGATGTGACAGATGGTCTCTTCTAGAGTTTAAACTTGTGGGTTTAGAATTTTTCTTGTAAAATTTGACATGGTTTTGATGAACTATGACATAACATAATTGTCACATTAGATTTAGTCAAATAATGTGTTCATATTTCATCGTTGTGATTTTAGTGCCTACGTAGTATTTGCTGAACGTAACAAACGAGATAAAAAAAGGGTTATAGGAGATACTCTGTCTCCAGGAACCACTGGACCAACATAAACTTCGAGATAAGATTGCACATTCCTACTAACGACTGTATGATTCTCTGTGTGACCTATATAAACCACACCATAATAATTAGGATTGGTTTGGCATAAAGAGTGCATAATTCTATAAAGACGAATGAGCGGCTAACTGTATGAATAAACCAAGACTAGTTCGACTTTTTTGTTACGCTGTTACGACAGTGGCCACCAGATGACTGTCTATCATGGTAAAAATACTGTCACCTTGATTGATAAGCCGAAGCCGAACTCACAGTTTTTGATACGGTGGAGACTACGACGCACTCTATATGTCTTAAGTTGTATCAACATAACACCTTGATGGGGTGATTTAAATCATTTTTCAGTCATGGAAATTGATTCGCGCGCAGTTTTCTTTGCACAGGTACATCACATGCAAAACATGGTCCATCTTATACGATATGTTATGTTATTATATTTTAGTAATAATAGAACTTGGCGACAATTTTTTATGAAAAGCATAATAACTCGCAAGTGTAATAACTGAGAGAAGAAATACAGTCGTCTTATATGGAGTAGGCGTGCCAACAGATGTAAAGGATACAAACGTGAGATGAAAATTATGATTAGTTGGTGCATACTGTGTTACAGAAACCAGGGTAACAGGAGCAGAGAAGATAAAAATGGGAATAAAGATATAACCGGCGTTTTCTTTAGGAGGAATGCGGTACTGGTTACAGACGCTGGTAATCTTCTGTCATTCTGTGCTGGGGGCATGTGTACATTTTTTTATGGCAACAGCATTCACAAAACGCAAGTTTTGCCTGACAATCAGGCGGAAGCTAGTTTGGAAATAGTGGCACCGTTGGTCCGATGACTTCCGCTGGACGTTCCTGTAGATAAAACATCAAAAAATAGAATTGTAGGATGTACACATTTGTTGTTTGATATGGTTTTTCAGTTGGTTGGGGTTAGAAATTACAATTTTTCCTACTGAACACAATCCTTCTGAAGTTTGTGTATGTGTAAGATAGCAGGCACATGTCAGAGGATGTGCGAATTGGCACGTTATTTTCTGCCATTTAGTAGTTAGTTAGTTAGTTAGTTTTCAGAGATGAGTTGGCAGAACCGTTCATTATGACAAGCTTTAAAAATATAAGGAACAGTAAAATACTGAACACTCACTGAAGACAAATTCGAATTCAACATCTAGTAGAAAATAGTTGTTTAGAAAACTAACCATAAGAAGACATCCTACTATTACCGGCGGATTGATGTTCAATCGGTATTGCTCAAAACCTCAAGTGCCTATCGTTAATCGAGTTAACCCAAAATGTTTAATTTGTAAATAAATTCAACCTATGATTTTCTGAGCAAGTTCCTTGTTGTGGACTTTTACTCAGCTGTACTTTCCATGTGAAATCCATTTTCTTCACGGTGAATGTTACGTCTGTGAGTTGTGTATTCAAACTATTCTGTTAATTAAGACAACAATCAAGGTGTAATTCAAACTACCACGTACGATAAGTAGTTGATTCTAACTGTCATGGAGGACATAATAACGTTTACAGGAGGTGGTACTCAGTTCGGTCAGGATAAGACTTCTACCTTCGAGACGGCCTATCGAAACAAAAAGCCGTTCTGCTAGGATGATGAAAATTTTACCGAACGAACTCACTAGATTCCATTCGCTACATGCATAAATATTTATCCATACTACAGTGAGAGAATGAACAAACTGGTGTCACGTGATTACGTGACTACATTGCGTGAAAGTTGCAAAAGAATACAATCAAAGAATATAATGGCTGCTCTTGGAAAAACTTTTATTGCGAAGATTCATTAATCGAGAATAGCAGATATGTTACTAGAACTTATATTGTGATAAACCTTGAGGAATGTGTTTACTAGTGTTCACCGAAACCATAAATGTGATTTAGCAAAGTTTGTACGATTATCTGAATGGCGTCGCTCCGTTTGATTGCGTAGTGCATATGATAATTGATTAACCCTATTGAATGAATGAATACTTGCTGGAGGAAATATCAAAATTTGTTCGCGAAAGTGATGGATAAATACATTTTTTCTAGTTTATATTTTATGCCTGTTAAAGTATGTGCAATGACGACTTCTAAAAAAGTTTTCATGGTAAATATTTGGCTCCAGCCATTTGAGAAAGATGACGCCCAGAACAAAAATATAATCTGAATTTATTTTTCACATCAATAACTCATGGATGTGAACTTAAATTTGCGACCTGTGTGGTAATGGCAGAATAGTGGTTTGGAACAGCAATGTCAGTTTTCCAGCATCATATGTACGTTTTAATTAAGCGTTGTTTATTTTGCTGAAGAGTCCATCTAACTTTCGTTTTCCTGAAAAATATTTCCACCAGAATCACGTTCTGACAACTTTGTGAGATTCAGGACGGGAAACAATTTCTGTTCAATTTTGGTAATGCATACATATTAAAAGCAGACCCGAATAGCTCTCAGTGTTGATACGGATTATTTTCACTTGTAATAAAACATTAACTAACATGTCACGTGATTTGCACTGTGGAAGCGTGAGTACTTTAACTGATCAGCGAGGACCGGAAGATGAACACAGTGGTTTCATGTGTATTTATATGCAAATTTAACCATTTTTGTTAGATGGTGTTTATGATACAATAACTAATACAAATTATATACAGTGAATCCATCGCAACATTTAAATGGTTTGTATTCACAAGTTTGTTCTAAACTGCTCTTCAAAATGTAAATTACTAGCTCCCGATAGACGGGTATTAGAAAGTTTACCGGTAGATTGAATAATATTTACTACTTCGTGATTGAAGTCAAAGTTTATAATTTATATGGTTAAGATTTTCATCCACATCTGGTCAACTATTTTGGTTCCAAGATTTTGGATTTCACGGATTATATTTTATCACAATCCGTCGAATCCACCCAAAAGGAAACACCTGTTTGGGTTACTTGATTCTGCCCAACAGACTGTTGCATTAAACCGATATCCACGCGTTTGAATTCTGAGAATTAAAATCGACGGAATTTCTGCTAGTAATTACAATGACATCACAGAACCTGGTATCTATCTTTGTCACGCAAATTGGATGACTTGGCAGTCGTCGTGTTACTAGTACTAGTAGCAACCTCAAGGTGTCAACATATCTTGTCAGTATTTGTCTTGCCGCACCAAAGGAATTGCTGGATTACTCACTGACACCTGAGAATTCGAATATTTCGAGTTGAATATCCTTCACACATGATCGCAGTTTCCAAATTCTTTCAGACTTTCGTTCTAGAATACTGGGCTCAGTTTTCTTCATGTCGCAATTAGTCACTAAAACTTATTCTTGCGCAGGCCGGGATTGGAAGTCCGTCTATTTTTCGTGTGACAAACTGATTGGCTACTGTGCTAATGACCTCATGTACGATGCTGTCATATGCAGACATTCAACTATTTTCATTTGCCGAAACTGCGCAGAGTGTTTACTAGTTTATACAGGAAACAGCCACCATCTTTTAGTGCTAAATCGTACTGTCATTTTCATTGATTGTGAGTCTGCATGTAAACATCAGTTGAGGTATACAGACCATACATGGGCGGGCACACAATGCCAGAAACTTGGGACACACCATAAAATAGCTTCCACAAAATATTAGTTCGACGACAAAAATTGTACCAAAGGGATTGTCCGAATAATTCCGTCATTTGATAGACTCTGTAGTAACTGAACATGTGGCATCCAAAACTGGGAATGTGGAGGCCTGGAAGCTTTTCACACGATTGTCAGTCACCATACGATATTACCAATGCGTTATTTGAATGTATTGTGAATAGTCACATGTTAAACGATTATATTCTTTTTTCGCGCTCTCCTTGTTTCCATTCCGTTCTATCTTCTGACGAATATTAAGCGTATATTAAGCAGTGTGTATGTTGTCTTTTCAAATACTTGACAAGATTATCGTTATATAAAAGCTTGCTCATTTCCTTTTGTAAGATGTTTGCTCATTTTAGTCCATTTCATCCCTTTTTGGCTAATTTACTCGAACTGAACAAGGACTGTCTGCTAAATACAGTTACCCGTAAGCACTTGATCGAATATTTTCCTTTTGCTTTCATAAATGACCGTACTGAACGACCTGACGTTTCCGAAAAGAAGCAGAACATATTCTTTCAAAACTGGACTTTCAAAGTGGAATTCAATATGAACCAGTTATTACGATGTATTAATTCTTTCGAAACACTGGAAATTACCCAAGCCATATATGAAAAACGTCCAATCCCTCATAGAATCGGTTACATTGTGCATAAAAAGCTAGCTCATAAAATAAAAGATCAAAGTTTCGAATTTTCAACCATATCTGTAGATCATGGATTCATCGCGCATAAAAAAATATATCTGTCCATCTCATGATTTATTAAACAGAAGTCGTTAACTTAAACACTAAAAACCGATCAAACTTGAGTATTTAGGAGACATAACCATATGGCCTTATTTAAATATTGGAATTGTTACAAACATGATTTGATCAGTGTGTGGTATTTGACGTGAAGATATTGTCGAACAGTCACGTAGAGTTCCTTCTACACTTCTCCATATTCATGTAGACAAACAAAGAATACGTTATCACCAGTTGAGAGTTGTTATTGTTATGATGAACTATAATGAAGACAAACTCCAATAACTTTGTCTGAGAATCGCAGGGGTTTTGAAAGCAGAGGAAATATGTCCGGAGCTGACGAGTGCTGTCGCGACATAAACCGTGTAGGTGTAACCGGTCGGTTATTGGTACACGGCGAATCGAAAAGATAAGTGATTAATTTTACATCCGAGCACGTTCGACAACAGCTCAACGAATGTGAAGAATAAAATAACCCAGATATGCATGGGAAATAATTTTTGAAGCAAACAACATTAGTACTTTCGTACAATGTTGACAGTTAGCCAAAAAGTGTTTCGAAGTTCTCGTTATTCATCAGGTGTGTATTCTTGGTGAATTGTAACTATACATGTTAGATAGAAACATCAGATGATGAAGTATACATATAGTAACTGTTTTATCATCTTTTTTGCCGTTCATCTCACACTCAATATATCGTTGTTAACATCCAGATTAAATTACCAACTATTTTAATTCTGGTATAAGCAGCACAGTCGGCTGGTGAATAAGTTATTGATGACAAAGATGAAGAAGCTGGCAAATTATTTCAAAAATACAGTTTTCTATGTTCATTCCTCTGGTAAAATAAGTGTTGTCGTTTTCAACAACAGTTACCTTGTTTGCTGACTCAACTGTTACAGTTGACATTCGCCTGTGTGTATTGCAGACAAAACATTAGGGTAGGCATCAAGAAAATCACGATAATACCTATTATAATTCGCTCATATTGTTGTATGCTCTGTCAGATCACCGAATCCAGTTAAAATCGAAGCACAATCCTTTTTTCTTAGTAGAAATCTAACGTTATTTGCAAATTGTAATATCTTATCTCTCGGAAATTTCGTAAAACGCAGGATATGTTCGATTAAATTGATGAACAGCTTAATAGGAGAAATGGAAAATAAACGTGTTTCGCATACATATAGCTTGGCAGTTGTCTGCAACCGACGAACGTATTGACAGACTCAAAAACAAAGATTACCTGAAGACCGATGTGAATTGTTGAACTGCCTTTGAAAATATGAAACGAGCTTGATTGTTTTATCTCGACGGTCCGGTTTACTAAGTGATTATGAAACATCTTTCACAGCTCACAATGGTTATGATTAACCCAACTTAACTTCAGATTGTGTGTGCTTTCTTGCGTACAATCTTACTGGATTGCTATTTGAACTGTTGTACTATCCGTGTGCAATTTTAACGGGCATAGCATTGCAAACAAAACACCACCGGTTATCTGATATTGTATCTTTGAAGGTGCATTTGTCGGTGTATTAATTGCAATTCCGACTTGATGCAATGTGATTAGTAAATATTGTAGCGGAACTCAAACGGTATCTTTGATGTTGTTTACCAAGAAACGAAAAGATTATCACCGGCATTTGTTCCAATCCGACAGCAGTGTTTTACAAGCAACAACTTAGAAGAAATTTGTTAAAAATGCCGCTTTCTTCTCAAATAGAAGAAAAGGGTGTGGTTATTCGCAAAAAGCTCACGTTAAAAACCATTTTTCTTATTGAAAATTTAGATGTCCAAATTAGAAAAATGTTCATATAGAAGTGCATTGTTCTTCCCAGTTAATAAAGCTGTGAAGTGCAAAGGCGATATCACGCATTACATTTACCTAATCAAGAACATTTCAAAAGTTTGCGTTTTATTGTAATAATTCGAAAGTTGTTAATGTTTTTTTTTTCATTCTAGCTAGCTGGAAAAGTGCGGTACCAGTTGCCAGATACATGATATAAATGTACAAACTGGATTGGTCTCTATCGTACTATTTAATTCAACGATGTGTGAGGTTGAACGGGAATTAACATAGGATTAATGCACGTTTACAATATGATACTTTGCTTACTTTAGTTTAATTCCAGATTTCCTGTATGTGTGGACAACCAGTCCACAAACTCTACCGAAACATAAGGGTTACGAATGGAAAACGTCTTTGCATCGTAATTAGAAGTATAACCAAAACCTTGTTGCTCATTATTAGTTACGATTACAAAGTCACTTTCGACAAAACGTCTGTAAATGCTAGTTTCTTTTGTCTTGTAATTTAATTTGACGGAAATGTTAGTTAAGAAAAAGTCATAGGAGCATAATGATTTTTAAAATCATTGTCGTTCTCATTAACATCAACCGAAGATTATAACCCTATTCAAAGTTCTACTTCCACCCTCCGTTAAAAAACTTTTGGAAGATGAAATACACCCATCTCATTTCAGTGGAGTCGGTTTGTAATGGTCTTCCATTTTTTCCAATAAGTAACAACGTTTCATTCTTTTGTACCATTGGTAGTGAATAGTTTTGCATGATGTTCAAACAAAGTAGGGTGAATTTGAAATACAATGTGAAATTTCTGCACACTGGTCTGCACTTCTGCTTGTTTGCGCGGTCGTTCAACGAGAACACACATACAGTTTAAGCCTGTCTTTCAAGAACATTGCTCCAGCTCTCAAATCCTTCCAAAAAACCCATATTATTGTAACATTTTTGTTGCATTTGTCTGTTTTTTGCCACTGATAACCTGAGCGGTTGTGCTTGAATGAAATTGTCCATACGTGATCAGTAGGCCATAGCTTACAACTACAATGCCAACAGCGTTTTGGTCGAAGAATAACAACAATGGTATGAACTTCGACGAAAAGTGTAAACGCTGCAGTTGGCATGTTTTTACTTTGTGCTGTTTACCGATTTTCTAAAAAATGTGGATTGCAACCCTTTTAACACTAGTCGATAACGTGGAATGACTATGCAATGGTACAGTTTGTTTCACTGTTTGTTACTGAGAGATTTCAAGTTGACTGGATAGCTTTTATGGGATGATTGGTCATAAATAGGAGTAGCTGTGTAACTGCAAGAAAAGTACGAGGTTGAATGATGTACCGACTGTCTCATATTTAAAAGAAACCGATCCATTCAATGAATAGTTTTATGCAATATTGCAGAACAGCAGTTTTTCCAACTAGATCAAGTTTTGTGAGAAGTTGACATTCTACCGTGTCTTGTAAATGTCTTATCGACAGTGGCGTTAGCTATATAACCCTCTCGTAGTTTATGAAACCAGCAATCTGAGTTAGATTGTACTTGAAGGTTGTTGAAACTGTTACGTGGATTTTTACGCGCATGTTTTGAGTACCGTTGAATCGTCAACATGACTTCGTTTTCTGCCTTATATCTGAGGGTTTTAGGCTTTGAAACGACAAGCTGAAGGAGGTTACCAGGTTAATACCAAGATATGATTAATCGTCCCAATTTCTGCTCACATATGTTTGTGACATGAAGTACCGTAATGCACAGGTATACTACACCCAGGCAAATGTTACTAATGTATATGCTGATGAACCATTTGAAGAAACTAGTCAAGAACTGGAGAGAAGAAAGCTATCAGTTTTGTTTCCCTTTTTATAATGACCTTAAATGTTCAGTACTTTGTTAAAAGGTGCAACGTCATCTGAAAGTTCTCCTCAGAGGCAGTAAGCTTGTCTTACAATTTCGCCACTGCAAACATACTTTTGTTTTTAGACCGGAAGAATTTTCGACATTTCTATCCATCACTTCCCGTTCAGTCTTATTATTCTATTCACTGTGAGACTGCTCAATACTTCCAACGCAATCGGTGCACGTGGAAAACTTTGTTGGCAAAGTCGAAGAAAATATGTTGCATCAACCATCAACTCTAAAAGATGGAGGGACATATGAAAAATTTTGTACAAAAGAAACAGATCAGTGAAAACCAACATTTACTAACGTCAGACAATTTGCCTTTTTAATAAAACCTTGAAGAGAGGCAGTATTCAATCAATAAGCCTACTCAAAATAATAGTTTACTTTGCCTATGTGAAGTAGATGTACAAACGTTTCGTGAGTCAGACTAGTTATATTGAAACAATGGAAATGATTCAAATTTGCAATCTCAAATAGTAGTTCAAAATTTCCTGAGTTTAAAATCCCTATTCTTTACCGATGGAGGCACCGCATTGAATGAGGAACAAACTTGTTGCCTGAGGTTTTAAAACTGTCACTAACCAATTGAAGTTGGTTGATTCCTTTACAAGGTTGTGTGAAATTTTTTGGCACGATGTCAACTGTTGATTTATAAAATGAAGATTTATCGTGGCATGCGATCAAGAGAAAAAACGTTTGATTCGAGAATTGTCATACCAATGTTCATAGGACTGTAGAACGTAAACATAGGTTGATAGACTTGGAACCTGTTCGGTATTTCAGTGAATGAATGTGAAAGAAGTATACTACTTAACAGTTTATTCATACTAATTATGCAGTTCTTCTAATTCTTGACGATCGGAAGATGTTGAAAATGTTTGGATACATCTCAGTTGGTGTTATGAAGTACACAATTTTGCAAAATTTGCAAACCAACCATGAACGGACAACTGAACAGCAAAAGTTGAGATCACCACAACCTTTGAAAAACGACAAGAAACACACTAAAACAAGCAAACAGGCAACCAACTATAACCAATGCAAAAAAACATGACGGTTAATTTCCGTATATCCAAAGACTCGGTCTAGTACTTGCATAACAGACCTAATTAATAAAACCTTAACTGAGGATGATACCATAGCGGACTCAGTTATGATATTTTACACTGATTTTATCTCAAAGCTAGCTATTATGATTATATACGAATTCAGTTTGAAACGAACAGTTTAACTGGTTGTTAAATTCATGAGAAAACGTCGAACCATTCCCGTCAGCGAACCTGATGCAAAACAAGTTGTCTCATACTATGCAGCCGATCTAAACGTGCTAGAGGACGGCATCCAATTTGTTCCGGCTCGTTTCATCTTTCAAATAAGTACAATGTTTTTATGAGCATCAATATGTTGCTTGAGGTGACAGCGTGACAGAAAGTGTAAAAATCACAAGAATTATTCAAAACTGTAACCAACTCAATCTAACTTCACGAATTACTTCGTCAACAATTGCCACTATTCACTTCCAGTTATGCAAATCACATTGCGAGTAGTATATAACAAACTAAATTCTATGAAGCACACAACAAAGTTAATGAAAATGCAACAGTACACCAACCGAAAAGTTTGAGTATTTTAGAACTATAATAGTGAACACAGTAGATAAAGATGTCCAGTTTTTTGTGAGATTTCTTTCAAAGTGATTGAAGTTCTATTCCAGTGATCACTATCTGAGCCAGTAATCCTGAGTAAACCCTGATGTCGGTCTGGACACACTTGCCTTAATAAATATGCTCATCACTTCGACGAGACTAATTTTTGAGTGTGGACGGATCTCCAGAAGGAGCTCAGTTGTTGTAGCTTGTTGGATTCAAACCGGTAATTAAATCAGTCCTCATCGACCGAGAAGTTTCGTGATCACGTAAACTTTCACTGTGGTTCATTTTTACGTAACTTACTATGTTAAAGTACGCTGGTTACACGGCTGCCTCGAATAAAGATAAAACCTACAAACTTGAGTCACAGCTGTTCACTTTTACAGAGCCAGTATAACAATTTACACAAGAATATAAACTTCAGGCTCTACATAACTGGCATGCTCCCGTTTGTTTTTTCCAGACACTTTTCTACAATCCCTCGAGAAGACTCGCGAGAATCAACCTCTTCACATTTGTTGCATGATATCACACTGATTTTTGGCTCAAAACTGATCACTGGTTAATAACAAAGAAAGACCAATGAAGCTATCTGGATCGGAAATAATCATTACCAATTCAACTGTGCCGCAGATTTCGCACGTCCCTTCTGATTCATATCAATATTGGGCTATCATTCTTATACTGGTTCCCGTCGCCACTGTGTTTGGAAATGTTCTCGTAGTATTAAGCGTATTACGCGAAGTGACTTTACACACCGCCACGAACTACTTTATAGTTAGTCTGGCTGCTGCTGATATAGGTCTGGCGATTATTGTCATGCCGCTCAGTGGATGGGTCGAGGTAAGTATATTACAGTTTACATCGATTCACTATGGTCACTTACTCAGTTTTATGTCTGATAAAATAATAGTCTGAAAAATGGAAGTTTGCTTCAGTGTCCTTGTCACAAAATATGGAAAAGTTTGCTGGGCAATTGATATCATCAGTTAACTTATTGTTTTCATTATAATCTGGTACCTTGATAAATTAAGTTTTCAATTTTCCTCCTATATTTCACAAAAATTGCTTAGCGTGCACCATTTGCACGTGCATACACATATTTGCGTCTGTACACATGCATTTATAAGGTAGTGATGGTTAATTTGTATGTATGTATGTATGTATGTATGGCATATAGCGCTTTGTGTGAGTGAGTTCCCGGTAACGCACTGGTACGTTAATTGATTATGGGTGGAAAAATTAAGAATTTCAGGCTGAAGATCTTCGAATGCTTCCATTTAACTGCGTATAGCGTCCGCCTAGTGTTTATTCAAATATTTGTCACGTTGTTTATTGTCCCGCATTTTTAGAAGCTAAAACCTCGGTGTGCACATTGAGCGAAATAACTATTAGGTTGCCCCATTGGTCGCATTATTCCAGTCTGCTTTCCTTTTATCTACTTAATAGAAACCCTACGCATGTGTCCCCTTATGAATGTTCTGGGTGTTGGGACATCGAACGGCCAGCAGCAATAGGATTAAACAGCTAGCTGCGCGGTTAGTAATACCGATACTAATGACGTTCAGCAAATCGTCCTTCCGTCTCAGTTGTTAATATTCCCTGAATAACAAAATCAGAAGACCAGTTTCGCAAGATAATAGTACCACTTCCTATGTTCTCGTCAGCTGCTATACATAACAGCCGTTAAATTCAGAAACAGTTTTTGTGAATCAAGCTCAAAGACAAAATCAGTTCATGCATTAGTTTGTCATTGGTCAAAACCATGACAGACGAAACTCCAATGTCAAAAGCTTCTGTACATAGAGAACTGGCTTGTTACACATGATAAGCAGAATGGTTGGCGCTGAGTAGCTGATCCGCTTTATCCAATTTTGCTCACGTGAGTGAAGGACAGGAATTACACCTTTCACAGTTTTCAGTTTATCCTGGTGTGCAGTATTATGGAAAAGATTTTTTCACAAGGGTGCTGTTGTAAGATATCCGCACCAAATTTAGTACGAATGAAGTCAAACAGTTTGGGCGTCGTGTTTAACATGTTATTGATAAATGGATTGAGAATAACACAACGTTATGAGCAGTTTGCGTGTACTTCAGTCTAGAAAGTGAATCACAATATTTGACAAATTGAGTATTGTGAATGTAGTTTGAGTTGAATGAAATGTGTATGAACCTAGTTATTGAAATTGAGCAGTAAACACTGCGTATTATTAATAGTTATACTTCACGTAACCGACCACGATTATTCACAGAACCAGCAGAAAACTGGAAGAAAATCCCTAATTGTGGGGTTCTAACTTGAATTTGACGAGTCAGTTACTATAGGACTATCTAGCTAGCCTTTACTCCAAACCAAACATGGCTGAACGCTGGGACAGTTTGTTCGGCCACGCACTTTGTAAATCTACTGTGATCAACAGGGTTATCTCATCAGGGCGCTAACAACGTTTATTTCGAAGTCAAGGAAGGATGTGCATCAGTTGACATTCAGTTAATTGAAATGTTTACATCTGGTGCTTCTACCCGAAATGGGTTGACCGAACTGTCATTGTAAACGTAACCTTTGGGAACAAATTTGTGTGATGCTCAAGTAAAATGAACTACCTCTTTTTCAATCCATGACTATAAATGGTACATATGGGTGAGAAGCATGTATTATATTTTACACATGAATATGTATACGTCCAGTTGCACTTATGTGTAACTTTTTTAAAGAAAATAACATATCTACTTTCATCAGTATAATGGAAAATGAATATGATGCGCACATTAATCGGGGCTCAAAATTCTATCGAAAACTGTATTCTGCAGTGCATTCTGTGGTTTACAATATTTCTTACATTAAAAAACTTCAGGTTCAAAACATTTGTAATCAGTATTAAGTCTGGTTAGCTCACTTTGTTCATAGAATTCAGATATCAAATTGTGCCCAGTTGCAGCTCTTCTACGTTGAAGAACAAGCATACAGTACAGAAACCACTGATATCATCATGGCACATTTTTGAGCATTTTTCTACTATACACATGTCATTTTGCCGTCAGCTGTCTATTTTTCCAGACAATGATGGGCAATAGCACAATAGTTCACAGCGGATATGTGTATCTAGGCAACACGCTGTCCCATCTGCCTTTTCTGGATTATTTCGTTCAAAAATTTTCCTACTGATTTCACACGGTTTTCCTGTCATATCTGTTTGACCGTTTTATCACACTATTTTCACGTTGGATTATTTCAACGTTATAAGAAATGACTGCATGAATGTCTTGAGATCGTTCTTTTTCGGTGTGGTGAAATTATTTGGAATACACTTAAAAGGAACACAACAGAAAAGAAGTATTATATATGTTTAGAAAGTATCTGGAAAAACCTATTTTATGTACGACAACTTTGTACACCACTTGTGGGGTGTCATTGTTTCGAGTATAAAAATGTAATTTTACAAGTGAAGCCTATTAAAGAAGCGACGTTTTAAACTAGTAATTGTAAACTTATTCGACATACAATATAGACAACGGTTTGCCATTGTTCGCAACATGTTGAAGTGATACCGATTTTAATGTACATATTCAATCAACCATAATACTCTACTTTTATATACAAGTGAAAAACATAGGTCATGCGAACTCAACGACAAAAATAAGAAACCATTTTCAATTGGGTGTCAGTTAAAGGCCACCGAAAACGGTGTAATCTTTCGATTACAAGTGGTCAAAAACTACCTTATGATGAAGAAAAAATAGTTTATCTCGAGAAATTCAAATACAGAATTAGTAAACCATAAGTGTGCTTACGGAGATTGCATCGTATAAATCCCAAGTGTATCTATTTTCTGGTGCACGTGTATTGTCCTATATTCATGAATTCCATCAATCTATCGCAGTATACCGTAATATGAACATTTGCTCATATTTTTGTGGTGGAACCTAACTTTGGCAACAACTTTTCACGATGTCTGTAGTGGGTTAGGTATAAAAAGCATCGGTTTCCACGGTTTGCCCATTGTTACATTTAAAAAAATACTGGGAAAAATGGAAAAAATTGAACGATACAGAAAGCAGCGCATTCATTACCAGTCACAGTCTTTTCCGTTGTGACGATCTTTTCTGTTGGCTCAACTTAAACGAAACGTTATCATTTCAATACTGTTTATTGGTTTGCCCGGCCCACGAGAATAAGGTTGTATACATGTGATTCAACCACATGGAGTTCTCCGAACTGAATCATACCAGTCATCACATACGTGAATATTGCTGGCGGTGTCAGACAGTTTCAAAGAGATGCACACTTACTGTCCTGCTAATCACAGTGTGAAGTTCGTTGAGCGGTATCTCTGTCGAATCAATAAACCAGTTAAAGGTTGTTTCAATCAGCGATGGGGGATAATCTATCGGAAGTAGTGATGATGAATCTGTAATCACATTATTGTTCTACACCCAGACTACCCTGATGTTAAGCAGTGCAACGTGATAGTTTGCATCGTGCAGAGACCAACGAACAGTCTCATTTTTGACCATGCAGCAAAGTGATCATCACGCTAACCATTACATAACTGTTGAATATTGCTAGTCACATAGGTAACGGAAGGCGACCAGTGTTGCGTTTATTTGCAAATTGTGATAATGTAAGAGCTTACAAAACTTCAACAAAACTGGACTCAATGCATTCAATTTGACAGACAGATCTAGGTGTCAAGTGCACTTGAGGGAGTAAAAATACTCACTTGAGCATATGATGGACGTTACAAATTGGACATAAACATAATTCATTTAAAAAATTGATTTTTTCCACCCTTGAATATAGTGACTGACCGAAATATAAAAAAATCAAATCGATTTGTTCTCACTACTTCGTAGACAATAATTAATCTTACGCTTGTTCATATATGTCGAAATATTTGATCGACAGTGCACTAATGGCAATACTAGTTATCACAAAGTTTGCTTGAAATTTAGAAACAGTTGACTGGATTGTATATCATGACAACCAGGCAGAGCTTAGGACCAACGTAGACTGCGAGCAAAGGATCAACAGCCAGGAAGCCAGTAATCACTTTTCAGAACACAACTACTCTAGAAGTTGTATGCAACTAG
>LOND01002898.1:18744-33231 GCA_014220965.1 Paragonimus kellicotti | reverse complement strand
GTGTTGTGATTATTTGTGATTGTATGTGGGCTGAGATACTGCCAGTACACCCAGACGTAGACAGAACGATAAGGGTTCTCAACCAAAGCCTTTGGCTCAAAAGCCTGTACCGCAAGGCAGCGGTTGGGTGGCAATGTACCAGAACTGGTACTTTTTCCGGAAAAAGATGCCAACCTTCTTCCAACCCCCAACCCGGAGGGCCCCTACACCTTGCAAAGTCTGAACAGCCTTGATTTTCTTGGCACTCATACACGAGAAGAATCGTGGGTTTACTCCGTAACATGTTTTGAACCTTGAGGTTACATTTCACTCTTCTTCAATGGAAAAGGACATGCTTGGAGCGGGTTAGATGCACCATGCGAAAGACACCAGGATGACAGCGAATCATGAAGTTTTCTCAGGTCCTCTGCAAGCAAAGCTAGAGTGCGCATCTACAACTTGGCTGTTCGTTCCTGGCCTTTTAGTAACAATAAACTTTGTAGGGCCGCAGCCTCATTTTCCACTTCTGAATCATTTTATTCTTCCTTGTGCCGATTTTTGAGGATGTAAGCAACCGGTCGTTGATCCGTCACCAACTTGAAGTGATTACTAACGAGGAAGTATTCTTACCTGCGAATGGCCTCAACTATTGTGTGCGCTTCCTTCTCAACGACAGTGTTGTCTCTCGCTTCGTGTCAGCGTTTTTACTACAAAGAGATGCAGGTCGACGATTCTGATTGAAGATATCAACGGTAGCGACGTTCAGTCATCAGTTTCGCCCACCACGGCAGCTTCCGTGCCAACAGTTGTGATAGCCGACCAAGCAGGTTTTTTTTTCAAACCCTCGAACGTTTTGGAATCCGGAAGACATTGTTGTGTATCGGTGGATGTTTGTTGTTGAAAAAGTTTGAAGTTGAAAATGAACACTACGCAAATAACTTGACGATTTTTTTGGGCGTCCGTCGGAAGAGGAGACAGCCTCACTGAAGACGCGCCCCTATTTATCACTGGTGTCCAGCAAACGTTTGAGATTGCGAGCCTGTTCAACCGAGCCTCAACCTATTTTTATGTCGTTCACAGAAACTAACTATTTTCCAGATTCTCCATCACAATGAACTGGTCACTCGTCCCTTTGCAAACGGACTACCCCGTTGATTGCATAAAACAATATAACGGTACAGTTGATAGAGGCGACCACAGGTTTCAAACGGCGTGCGTAGTTTCTCGCTTTTTCTCACGGGAATTCGGCGGTATGCGTTTTTCGAATCTATCGTACTAAACGTGTTGTTCTTTGCCAGTTTCCCAATCAGTTCGCGTACATTGAGGAGAGTGACTTTTTCTCAGTTTGACGGTAGTCGTTAAAGACGACTAGAACCTGAGCATGCCATGGTGAATACGACGGCTGAGTTATCCCATCTCGAAAGTGTCGGGATATTTCCTCACATGTGAATTTCTGGTTTTCCTAATTGTGTCAGTGAGATTGAGTTGCTTACAGTCCTCAGAAAGAGCTTGGGAGAATGGTGGTGATTCAAGTCCTACCGACGATACGGCACATAAAACGGATGACGGTTCAGTACCACGGAACAGAATATTACGATCTTTGTGGAGTCCGAGGAAGTCGTGCCTCAGAACATACGCACATAGATTAAAAAGTATGGATAGCTTCGTTCAAAGTACTCTGACTGCCGATACATAATGGAGACGAACCTATCGCGAAGTACCATTGGATAAAAAACTAGAGGCTATGGATATCCAAGAATAAGATTTGTTAAATTTCCATGTATTCATTGGAACAACGCCGGCTGAAACATAGTTTTCTGAACCACCGGTACCAACCAGGACCATACAGTCAATTCCACTGGCTTTTAAGAAGACGACCGATCTCGAACCACATAAAGACGGTGTGGCCGTTGTAACAGTGAAAGTCGAGAGGCGGATCCTGGAGACAACAGCCTTCTTAGGACGACTCGATATGTAGACTTTTCGGGTGTAGCCCTTCTTATCACATCCAGATCATGTTACATATTGAGCAGGGCATTTATGACGTGAGTGTTTATCGTGTTGACAAAAACACCTTGCGCTGGATATGATAATGAATGTCTTGTCGGTCTCCTATCCTGAAATATTTGGGATATTTCGGGTGTTAATCATCACGGCATGAGTCTGTTCGATAAACTATACTTTCCGGCCATTTCGAAGTCTGTTTGGAAACTCAAGTACTTTTGCTTTGGTAGCCTTTGCCTTATCTGACAAGGTAAAGTTCCACTGATGTAAGCGTCTCAGGTGACATGATTTTGTTCAGCCGTAGTAGCTGTGGAGGCAGTCTTTAACAAGTGATCTGAATCGCTGGACAACTTGATCAAGTGATTGCTTAGCTTTAGCTAGAAGGTGTCAGGTGAAAATCCCGTTTCTAGTTCGCACGTAGACACTCTGGAGAGCTGATATGACCACTTCAGGCGACTCGTTGGTGGCGAAATGTTGATTAGTATATCCCGTTTGTTAAGTGGGGAATCCTCAGTAGTTCAAAGAAGCTTGGAAACGTTCAATACCAATGGTCCCCTTGTTTTGAGGAGTCTTTCGCACTAGGTTTGAAATCGAAACGCTCGGGGCGACAAAGGCTATATATCAGAGATTGCCTGTGAAGTGAATAAGTTGTTACGGTATACCAGTCGAAATCAACGGGACGTTAGCGGATGCAGTGGTGAAAACAGTGTGTGGCAGTTAAGCATCAGTGTGAATCACTGATGTATTGCTGTTTACGATGATGCTGATGTTGATGAGTGGAATCCAGCATAAGTGTGCACGTGGAGCGCAGTTTAAACAAAACATTTATCATTACTTCCAGAATCGGAACAAGCAACCCCGCTGATGTTATTTAAAGGCGGACAAGAGAAGGGCGACTAAGTTGAGTTAGACCAATTTTTACTTCTTCAGATTAGTTAATCAGTGGAGTGCTCTTCTGTTTGGAGTGACTGCGATACGTAGTTTTATTGTGTTCATGAGGATACTTGACGACTGCCGGACAGCTCTTTTTATGGATTTGTGAGTGTTTATTCCAGGTGAATCCGTTTAACAGTCCTAATTTTGCATGGCTATAAGTCTAGGGGTTTTTATCTCCGCCTTTCCACTGAGTTTTATTATTCGTTTTATATCAATATGATTTGTTCTACCTTTGCTATTGTTGTTATTATTCTCCTTACTAACGCCTTTGGTTCCCAATGGCATAATTATCCCATTTTCCACTCCATCTTGATTATTCTTTATTGTGTACTGGTGGTAACTATAAGCGCACCACTAACTTGGACTCCTCGGCGAGTTAATCCGGAAGTCGTCCCATGTGTGTGTTGAAGTGGGAATAGGCACAATACTGGACGCCCATGGATGCGTCTGATGCAAGAACATGAACAACAGCGACCTGGGCCACTTCATCCTGGGAGCTGAACTGCACTGAACTAAACTAAAGTTTGGATAAGACCCAGTTGTGAAAAATCAGGGCTTCGGCTGGATTCGAACCAGCGACAGAAACACCATGCCCAAACGCGGCAAGCGCTCTACCAGCTGAGCTACGAAGCCACGCCGGGAGCTCAGAAATTTCACATTTGGACTCAGTTACCCGCCCAATCCACTGTGTCATATGGAATCCACCAAATGATCCAGCGGACTGACTGTCCAAACAGGATTTCTCAACAGTTCACGATGGAAACTAAAGTATGACAGATGTGGAACAGTCAACTTCCAGGCTGTATGACGTAACTTTTTGACACTTCCAGGCTTCGTTGTTTGTCTAAATACAGAACTCACTACATGTTGTGGCATGTGGTAGTTAGTTTCGGAATATTTTGCCATACTTTTCAGTTTGCAACCAATCTTTTAGTCCATATTTTTTTTATTCGACAGTCAGAATTCCGCATGTCAAAGTTAACTCCGCATGTGATCGACTCAATCGACTTGACCAATGAGGTGGCTGAAGCGGCAAATGTGGATCGAAAGTTGGCCTCCAAGGTGATATCAATGTTTGAAGAGGGCTACACAGTTCCGTTCATTGCACGCTACAGGAAGGAGGCCACGGGTGGTCTTGAACCCACTACTCTTCATCGTTTAAAACAAAAGATAACTGATTGCAAGTTTGTTTTTCACAATTCTCCGGGTCACGTTATTTGAAGAGTTTTGATAGAAAAAATCGATAAATCTCTGCAATACTTCAGCAAAAAAGGTCTCATTACTGATGACTTGTCAAGACAAATCAAACAATGCAGGTCACTTGAAGAAGTTAAGCTAGTTGTAAGTTGTGTTGTGCACTTTCACGAATCCCATATTTCAGACTGAGCCGTTAAAACCCAAGGGTCCCCGGACGTTGTGTGCAAGAGCCAAAGCTGTAAAATTGGAAGCATTAGCACTTCAATTATTGAATTCAGGCCAGCGTCTTGATATTTTTAAGCAGGCCCCAGTAGAAGCTTTAGGTAAGTGACTTTATTTGTTTTGCGTTGTCTGGTGCCACCGATTATTTATGATACCGTAATATCAGTGGATACTTTTGTTGTTTTTCAAAAGAAGACTGCAGATAACGCAAAATTCCATTTCGTTCCCCCATTTAACACTTGTGTACTACCAACATTATCACCTCCCAGAGTAGGCGTTAACCAGTGCTGAGTTTAAAAACAAGACATTCTAAATTACTACTGAGTTTGGAATCAATACGTTTCTTGGTAAAATGTCGACGTTTACCGACTCGCGACATTCACTCTTTAGGTTGCTGGTTGGGGTTACTTTTATTGTGCGTTTTATATTGTTTTTTCATCTTTATACAGCCATTTTGTACTGCTCTTTGTTTTTATGTTTCTGTGAGATACTATAAAGGTAAATTTTGGCGAAAGTGTACACCGTGCTATTGTGGTTCGTGATTATTACTTCGAAATTGTTCTACAGACACCTTCAAATCCAGATCCGCGATTGAAGAAGCTGTTCGTCATATACTTGCCGACATATTCGCTAAGGACTTAGATTTGATACGCCATGCAGAAAAATTGTGAGTTTACCTTTATTTAAATTGTATTTGCCATCCTTTGGACATTGTTGTCTCTGCCACTTGGTCCGTGTCAAGTTGGACCACGTACTGCTTATGCCAGTGGAACGTTCGCTGCATCTGGCGGCATTCGTTAAAACTACACCCGGTTGAAGAAACCGGCGAACCAGTCAGCGCATATATCGCGTAGAAATTATGAGGATCCTGACTGTTCGCCTGAGTAAACTTGTTTTGTATCGCATGCCGGGCTAGAGTCTTGCTGATCACCTAAATCCCTGGCCAGAAACGCTGTCAGACATAACAGCATGCTACAATCAAGGGTTTACACGCATGAATACTATTCCTAACTCTTCTGCTCAGTCTTACTTTATCCAGTTTATTCATTATTTTGTAAGTAAAATGTTCAGAATGTACCTCATCGTTCTTGCGGTTAACCATGACCATGCCATAGCCTATCTCCTAGCCATTTAGTCATGAGTTTATGTATATTTCTGTATATTCGTATATTTTTGACCATTTTTTCACCTGACTGGCCACTAGACATCCTCCCGTTCATGTGCGCTCGCCATTTGGATGATAGCCCACATATCCATCACATGACATCAGATAGTATTGTGTCTCGGTTATCCGATTTTGGGATTTTGTTGGGGTTAATCTGCATTTAAAGTTTGTGTGGCTTTATTATTTCAGAGAGAAGTTACACTCCAGCTCGACGTTCATGGGTTCGATCTTAAGCTCTTTTAAATGCTTCCTTACAAACCGTTGGTTTTTCATATTGCATTCTGTTCCAGGTGTAATATGAAGTTCCTTGTGTTTTAGTGTATGCTTTGATTCTTTAGTTTCACTTCGTCTTCGATGTTTGGTTACCCCTCAGCTTCAAAAAGCTTATGTCTTGTGACTGTCCGTTAGCTTCCTGAAATTGCCAACTAAACGTCTGCTTGGCCGAAAAAAGATGTCGGCCCATATTCACTTGTTATTAGCCGAATAGAAATCTAGCTCAAAAGGAATAAGTTACACTAAGAGCTGCTCTTGAGACCATTTAGACTGTTCACTTGTCAAGTTGCTTGAAGATCTGATATATTTAATCGATTTCTCGCCAAGTTTCTGTGGCCATGGTTTCAACTTGCAGTCAGCATCCTGGAATTACGTAGTTTGTCCCTGTGCTATCTATACTTTAAGCAAGTGAGTTTATGACGTTTTTTGGACAATAATCCATGCTCATAGCTTTGGTGGCCCAAGTTTTTGTTGATCCTAGCGGTAAGGATCAAGTCGGCACATACAAACAGTAAAATTGCTCAGGAAAGAGGTACCGAACTTACGACTACAGTTACATCTTTGGCCGCAATATACTCCCTTATTCGAGATCGTATACAACCCCTGTCATGTGATGTGCGGGTGGTTTTTAACCTGGAATGTAGCACTTCCAAATGTTGTTTTTAATATGGTTCTCATGACTCCCGTCACCGGAGACCGAGATATCGCTTACTCATTTCAGGATCCCCAACAATCCTGGACCGCGTTAGAAAATTCACAATATGGAAAGAGCTCTATCGGCATGCGAACTACGTGATTCGGTCGGCGTTGCTATTTAGTTTGGATATTTAGTTTGGCCTCAAAATCGCCTCATATCCATCTAAACCGGTTCGGATTGCTTTTCGTGTTTTACTTTGATATGCGGAATACTATGCGAGTACTCTGATATTTTTCTCCAACCATGACGTTCAGTTGTTTGCTTGCAAATCCCGGTATCCGTTTGCGTCAGCAGGTTTCACACCAACGTTTCTTTGGACAAAGAACGTCTGTTCTATCTGCATATTCTTCTGTGCGCAGCTTAATACTGACAAAAACATTAGTTGTCGATCCTGAAAGGGAGCTTGCAAGTCGCAATATCAGCTTTCCGTGGAATTGGCTGTTTTTGTAATACCATCGACTACAACTAAAATATAACCCCATCTTTTTTGAAAAAAAAGAACGTTCCGTATCTTGGTTCTCTTTCTGGTCAACGGCGATCTCTAACACGTGTACGAATATCTCCTCATTACGTGGCTTGTTACCAGCTGGGATGCCAGCTGCGTCAACCACATCTTCGACGAGTACCGTAACTAGGGCAAGTAAGCATACAGTGGTACACAATTCCCTATCCGCTTCATAGCCTGTTTTCATTCCACGGTCCTGATTCTCATGCATTACTCTATGCATCAAATGCAAATAACATCACGTAGCTGTACGGTAGGAGTTTTGAAACTTGTCCAAGTCAGCCTTTTCAGAATCAACCAGCATGCGTTTCGGGGCGACAGTCAGTACTGTGTTATGTGTTGCGCTTTGGCCTAGTTTTGAATGGCTTACGGGAATGCGCTCAACCATTGTAACAACGAAATATCGTCGATTTTCACTCTGTCCTAATGTAAGTTGGAGTTGAACCAATTTTCTGTTTAGCACATTTGCTGGTCCTCTCACCAGTTTGCGCACGCGATCTACCGTTTGAATGTCAAGCGCTCGATATTCTGGTTCTTCCTGTTGTAAACCCTCGAGAAGATGGGCCGGATCGACCGCGATGTAGAAGTGAGCCTGACAGAATCCAGATTTTTCGCCTATAATTAATGAAAACGGAATACTTTGGCTCCGAGAGTAACGTGATTGTCTCCGCTCATTCCTCCCAAGTGAATTCAGAAGAATACTTGAAGACCTACAAACGTTTTCGAATCAGAAGATGAAAGGACAGTTACCTAAAAGCAGTAGTTGGTGTCACTAAGCCACCAATGAGCATAGCGGAATAAAGGTCGAAGCAGGTAAAAAATATCGAAGGTTACCCCTGAATTGTTCTTGGAACCTCTATTCGCTCTGATTGGACAAAATAGTTTTCTCGGAGGAGGAGGCGGTTTTGAATTGAAAGAAATACGGTTCCCTGATAAATCCGCAGTTTAGTTAACAAGAAAAGCCTGGGCCAGTTTTCTGCTGTTTGGTTTCGCAACAACAATCATGGTTCATTTATGGCCATTCGTTTGACCCTCTCATGGACGACGTGCTTAGATTTCTGGGTGGTTAGGTGCCGTGTAGTTAAGTGTAATACTGTTGAATGTCCGTACGTCATGTGACGTAACCATTGTTATGTACTTACCCTATCCGAACAGATTGTTTCAATTAACCTTATTTTCTAACCGTCATCGCCGTCAGTAGTGACATACTTTGCTCATAGGGTTTTCCAAAAACCACACCACCCATTGCGAAACGTACTCATGTCTAGTACAGCTCATCACCTCAGGGGATGACTCACTGAAGCTACAGCATCAACTAAGTCACTTGGCCGGTAGGCAACATTCATTCGGCATCCATTATGCCCAGTATGGAGCAACTTACCCGATTCCTTTGTAACAGCGTCACCTATTGACGAAGTGAAGTGCAAAATTGTTACATTGATTAAAAACACGAGACCATCAGAAACTTTCTCATGAGTTGAGTTTTCTTCCTTAAACGCTTGTCACCAGTTTGCCGCTTGTCCGCTATAGCTGAGGTGTGTTTGCTAGAATACTGTTGGCTTTCTTTTCTTATTTCAGTTCATTTCCTCTTTTTCGGTCGCTTACTTCCTCGTTTGTGTTGTCTCAAACGTTCTACCTGCCACAAACCTTCTTCTGAGCAATCCAACGTAGATTCAAGTGCCCGTAAGCTTTTTGTTTTCACCGATCTGTACATTTTCAGTGAATGACAGATCGCGTTTTATTTCGCCTGCTGATTTCGAATCCGCATCTTTTCGAACTAGGCATTGGCAGGCTTTCGCGCTTTCCGTACTAGCTTGTCACGTTTTGTGAGCTAAACGAGAGTATACAATATTGAGCAAACACAAGTCTCTTCACGTCCTTGATGGCCCAAAGAGCCGAGCTTACGAGCCGTACAAATTGATGGACTGCATGCAAGCATAGTGCGATCGATTGTACTACAACATTGTTGGGACGCTACAAATGAATAAAGTCAGCATAAGCGATACACGCCTTCACTATTCTCAACAACCCATCCGCATTGATTTTGTGATTTGAAAGCTGTTGCCACTCGGGTAAGTGCAGCGGTCCACAAGCTCAAGTGGCCTGCCTGCATCAACTCAATCACCTAACACTTGTCATGTTTCGTAAAGGTCTGCTTTATGTTTTAGACGGTACAGTGTAATCTGCCTGTTATGCATAAGTTAACTAAATAAAAAAGTGTCGTTCGTATGCATAGTCGGACTCAGGTTGCATTCCGAAGTATTCAAAACCTCCGTGTATTTTTGTAAAAATCTATCCACCACATAATTGAAAGGGAGATCAAATATCCCTTAGACCCATCGATCGAACGTTCTGGCTATCTGGGAAGAGTGTTCAGTTTGTAGCAGTGCAAGTTTGTTCATCCTCACTCTTTTCTAGCCAGTCTACTGTAGGTTGTTTGCTGTCTGTGATATGCCAAGTCACCTGTGGACTTGAAATTGTCAGACTTCTCCAACCCAAGCTGAAGCGGCCTTGGTAACCTGAGCTCGAACCCGAACGGTGTATCTAGTAGTAGTCGTTGTTTCCACCGAACTACTAGTAGTACCTTATGTTCTAACTTTATTTTCTCTAGGCCTCTATTTTCCCATCTGTTATTGATAGGTGCGCTACTTATCCGCCAACACTTTCCACGACCAAGAAAACTGTTCGGGCAAAAGGCGGCAAACAGAAACAACAACGTCCAACAGCTCATCAAGTGTCCAGTATGGATGCGGACAGTGATGACTCTCTTGGTGGCCTGAGTGTCAAAACGGAGCCGACCAAAGTTACCAAAGATGACTTGTTGACGTTCAAAACTTATTGGAATTTTTCTCGCCTAACCTCACAGCTTCATGCTCACCAGGTCAGTTGAATGCTTTAATTTATGGAATCTCTTTTCGGAACTAACGATTTGTTAGGTCTTTTTGTCAGCTACACCATTCAGTAGGATAGACACAGTTCCTGTCATAGCCAATTTAATCCGGTTGCGGTCGCGACTGCATTCATTTGCAAATGTTATGGTTTCTTTGCCTTCATTTGTTGCTTTCAGCTTCAGTTGAAAACGCGATAAAAATGAGAGGGATTTAATTCCAGCCTGCGAATTCTTCGTAACGAACTACTTTTTCCTGCAGTTTCATGCACACGTACATATTCACAGCCTCGTCATCCGTCTGTTTTAGAATCTATAGGCCATTGAATTTTGAGACCGTTTAAGTAGCCTCTCCATAGCGCAAGCCTAGGCACCATGCTTGTGAAGATCCTGGGTTTTCCAGTTTTCGGAATTTCCTTCAGGCCAATTAGTGTTATCCAGAGGAGAGTAGAACACTAAATATGACATCAGTTTGACCGCATAAACGAGTAGAAGAATGTTGAGACCAATGTCTGACTATTTTAGGGGCGTTACGCTCCTCTAATTGTTGAATTTCTTGGTTGGAGAGTGTTCATAGTTTAAAGATTCTGTTTACTCATGGCTTTAATACGGTTGTTAGGTTCATAGGTTTGGGGTATTCACGTCATTGGTTATCGGTTATACTTGCCACTGGAAAGTTTACCGACAGTGTTTCTTCCAACAACCCGACTGCTGATCAAGGTTAATAAGTCCAGTCTATGCATCCGGCTGCTCCACTTGGAATTTGATAGCTTCAAGATTTAACAACTCGAAGAGACGAGCATTTCTCGTGAAGGAGTTTTTTTCTCTATCACTGACACCCAATGCTTTACGCAATACGTTACGATCAATCAAGAGTCTCACAGCTATCGCCACATTTATCAGGGAAAATTGCGTTGCATCTCTCCGCTCGCCGAGGAGGGTTGAACCTATATAGTTCCGGCGCTATTACTGTATGTGCATTACGACCCAGAGAAAAGCGCACTATTCTGGCCATAATAGCCCCCAGATTTTACTCAGATTAGAAGTCTGTGAGACATAATATTCTGGCGTTCATATTACTTAATTTGAATAACTCAGAAAGAACACGAATTTCGCGCAATAAACTCACTTCGTACACTCTTCAGTCACAAGCGTGCAACACTTAAAATTAAAAGGAACGAATAGTTAACTGAAAACAAATGACTAATTACCCTAGGATTCCCAAAGCTACGTTGACCCTGGGTAAAAAAAACCATAGCAGGCGTAATGTAACTGTTACGTCCTTTTGGGCACACAGCGGAGGCTTGTGCCGAGTGATTAACAAGGCCCCAATAAACGTGAACAGTTTCACCCGATCTCATGCTATGGTCACATGGAACGATGAAGCTACTTCGGCTGTGTCTCGTCTGAGCTAAATGCCTAGCATCGATGAGGCCGAGCTTCGGTGGATTGGCGCATGGTTGTCGTACGGTTGACTCGTTGATTGGCGCGACCTTTTCGGTAGGCGTTGTATTACCGAACTTATCAGTCAAAAGAGTAATTCCGGGAGGCCATTTGGTAAGCGTAGGCTACTGTGTAAATGATTGAGGTCTTGAATAATTTATTTGCAATGGTAACAATTAGCGTTTCATTGGAATTACGTGTTCTTTTAATTATCAGTAACACCATCGCTTCTTAGGTGGCTTTATACTCATGAAACAGTCTTTTTTGGAGCAGTCTTATTTTACGTTAACTTGAAATTGTTCGATAAAACTTAGTGCTCAGTAAGAGTAGTTACGCTTCACTTCCGTGCAAAGCGGTTTGATCTGCACACACTGGTGGTAACTACTGCTTGTAAGCCCGTCATCCCGTAGTCCTGGAACAGACTGCATCGCGGGCCCGATAGCCTTAACTAACCGTCTTCAGTCAGTGCTTCTTTCTGAGCTGTACAACAGAGATCTAAATGCCAGAAACTGCTAGAGAACTCATTTTGCCAAGGGGCTCGTCCGCTTCTGTTCTCATCGCGTTAACTCACATTTTCCACTTTTTTCATGTTCACCGTTGTTCTCTGTTTTAGGAAGCTCATCACTGCTGGATTCAGCTTCTTTGTCTCACAACTCCAATGATTTTTACGTCGTATGATC
This sequence comes from Paragonimus kellicotti, assembly GCA_014220965.1. Lineage (NCBI taxonomy): Eukaryota > Metazoa > Platyhelminthes > Trematoda > Plagiorchiida > Troglotrematidae > Paragonimus > Paragonimus kellicotti. The sequence continues at coordinate 21,243 of LOND01002898.1, read as the reverse complement.
CATATCCATTAGGCTTAGCAACCTTCCTCTTGTCCACCGATTTGAGTTATCCGTAAGATCGTGCACTCAAACGTTTTCACCTGATTTTGATGCAAACAGACCCCGGACATCACGACCATACTATTTTTGCTTGCATCTTCGTTGTTTTATTTGTATCTGGATGTTAAGCTGACTTATTGGTTTGCTGTGTGAAACAAGGTTAATCGCGGATAGCTCTGCATAAGTTAGTTTGCCTTAATATAATTGAAGTATGCTGTACCTGACTACCTCAGTCGAAGTGCTCTTTCTTTTGATAACATCAGCTACGCGTTGTTTAACACTGTTCGAGGTTGCAGCTTATGCCACTTATCCATTATTCTGTCATGAGAACCGTATCGTACTATCGCATATGTACACCCAAACACGCGTGCACCCAGGTTCTCTCAAACGTTTGACTTATTAATTTACTTAACCGAACGTGTTTCACTCAGCTACTTTTGTGCACAAATCTAGCGACATTGTTCGAATGTGTATTCTTTAGATTTACTATATAGGGTTCATTTACTCAAAAACCGTTTTTACCCTACAGATTTTGGCGATTAACCGTGCTGTAGAGCGAGGTGTGCTCACACTGAAATTGACGTTCCAAAGCAATATTGAGACACAGACTCGACAGTTTCTGGTAGAGAAGTACCTGCCCTCGGTCCATTCTGGTCATTGGGAATTCGTTCACGCTGCTTTTTCCGATGCATGGAAACGGCTTATTGAGCCACACCTAACCCGTACCGTTCGGTATGTCTGTTACCGTTCCGTTAATCTCATTTCTTTCTGTCATCGAACGGCGTAATCTCATTCATTGATTTTACTGCAAGATACTGGTTTTGTAATTGTTTGCCAACGTATTTAACACTTATTCGGTTAAACCAAGGTAGTGTCGACTCCACAGCATACTTACGCGGGAAAAAGATATAGACTACCAAAAATGGCCGAATAAAACTGTTGGTGAGTGAAAAACCAATATCGAGGATACTGAGACTCAACATGTGCACCATTGATTACGACCGGTTACTACGTCCAAAGATGTAATTTCTACTTTGGAACCGGGCTTCGAGACCTCGAACTACGATTTTGCTTACTGGTTGCCAGAATGAAGTTCACAGACCAACGCATCCTTCTTCTTTACCCTCTCGTTTTTCTTGTCATCATCATCATCATCATCATCATCATCATCATCATCATCATCATCAGAGACAAAGATACCTAAGGAGGGCGTCATCAGCAAGACATTTTTTTTGCGGCTTTCACTACCTCGCGCAGGTGAGTGCACTTATTCCACAAATAATTTAGCCAACTGACGACAGCACTCACGCTACGCAGCCCAGCTACCCACCATCTCATCTGGAGTCTTCAGCCACCGATCGTGTAAGTCGCGAGAGCCACAGCCTCATCATCATCATAGATAGCAAAGCATCAGTGGTTCACACCGATGCTTAACTGACAAAAACCAAGGAGGAAAAAACTACATAGGAAGAGAGAAGAAAAAAGAAGGGGAGTGGAAGGGAATCTAACTATTAAAAAAATAGATACGTCTGTATTCAAACATACATCAAGGCGCCTACACCTACAGTTGACAACCCATGGGTGAACAACCTCACTTCTCTACACCAGGTCATCATCTGTCTACCTCACACCTTACACCAGTCGATCTCAACATCGACAAACAGTGCTCGGTGTGGCAGACGATTAGCTGACATCCTTTGTACATGTACATGGCTTAACCATCTTAGTCTGCACACACTTGAAAATTGAACGAAAGAACTCGCCTGGTAATTATTATCAAATGTCCGCTTATTAACCTCTTCGTTGCTTACGCGTTGATGCCACTCGACGTGAGCAATCGAACTCAGACATCGATGGTCAGATACCTGAAGATAATTCATATCTACTATCCTGAGTGGCCAGGTTTCGCAGTCGTCAAATAGCACACTCATCACAGTCGACGTATATACGTAACTCCGCTGTTCTAGACGGATGACTCTCTGTTGCCAGAAATGTCTTAGGTTGATCGATACCGCGCTGGTCTTGGAGATACAAGCACCTATTCCATTCTTGTATAACTTCGCCATCGCTGATACAACTTCCTAAGTACACAAACCGGTCAACAACCTTCACAACTTCATTATCCGACACTAATGTAATCACCACTGTCTTGCATAAGCACTTTGCGCTTTGATGCTGAAAACCAGATTCCCAGGTATTTGGCAGAATGCGAAATGGTGGCTAGCATTGTCTGTGATGTTTGAAAATTGTGGAGCATCAATACCTTTTCGATACTATGATCAGGAGCAGTCAGTCTTCAACTGAGTAGGAGGTCCACGCCAATATTTTGTAGGTAGCGCAAACATACCTCCAATATTTCGCCTATGACAAAAGTATACATCATCATCATAACAGCCATGAGCCTGACCACAAGTATACATAAAGGGTGGAATTGGACAGCCTCGATATATGTCGCTATTG